>JACEFZ010000558.1:17500-19188 GCA_014155875.1 Cepaea nemoralis | reverse complement strand
CATGCGGTGTCAAATTTTGGCACGTGATGGATTGCCCTGTCGTCGCTTAAAAGTCGTTTAAAAGTCGACTTCATTGCACCGGATTTTTATACCACATGGCTGAGTCTCTTTCCGCAACGCGGAAAGCGTCGCACAAAGTACGAACTCCGTAGCTCCAGCGACGACCCTCAGGAGTCTCCGAAAAAATGCACTCATGAACCGAAGGTTGCGGTTGACGGAATCGAACCCACAACTTTCGGAGCCCGAGGCAGATGGTTTGATCACTTCGCCACGGAGACTCCCCTGTGTTGTCATCTACAGCACAATCTTCACAGAAACCTGCCAATAGGTGGAGGAATCCAGAAAAGAAACCTCAACCGTCGAAGTTGAAAAATGTTGACCAAAATGGAACAAGGTTGAGAGCGAACATCTACCCACTTCAATGGATGCTGTGCAAACGTTGAAAGCAGAAGAAGAAGAAGAAGAAGAAGAAGAAGAAGAAGAAGAAGAAGAAGAAGAAAGAAGAAGAAGAAGAAGAAGAAGAAGAAGAAGAAGAAGAAGAAGAAGAAGAAGAAGAAGAAGAAGAAGAAGAAGAAGAAGAAGAAGAAGAAGAAGAAGAAGAAGAAGAAGCAGAAGAAGCAGAAGAAGAAGAAGAAGAAGAAGAAGAAGAAGAAGAAGAAGAAGAAGAAGAAGAAGAAGAAGAAGAAGAAGAAGAAGAAGAAGAAGAAGAAGAAGAAGAAGAAGAAGACGACGAAGAAAAAGACCTTAGCTTTAGCTGCACTCAAAAAGCGACAACGTGACTTTAAATTACAGAATCCGCATACGTAATTGTCGTATTTGAGAATCGCCATCACTAAGTCGACAAACCTTTGTGGGCCAATAGTTTTAGTGTTTTTGTTACTCTTGCTAGCAAGGCTGTGGCGAATTCGCAATCCTACATACCACGTTTAACGCACAGCTGCAGCCGATTTTGTAGCAGACCCCATTGCACTGGTGTCCATACACTGATATAAGCGTAGGCTGTTTAGTAAGCAATGTCAAACTAATGAACGCAAAATTGTTTAGCAAATTGCAACAGCCAAAAAGTGCTGAGGTTGTGGAGACGTCATGTAACGGACGTGCAATTAACAAATTATTTCAAAAGCAGTCGACGTGACCGAAAGGACGAGGGCGTTCTAACTTCGAGCTCTTAAACTTTCGGCACGCTGATGGCAAGTTACGACTATCTTAGGACATCCTCGTCCGGTAGGGACAGTCATGAGCAACAGGCGACACCAGACCGTCATCCAGCTACTGATGGCGATGCTGGATAGATTGAGGCGGTGGCTTGGAGGAATATCATCAGCAGAGTTGATCCAGAAAATCAATTACCGAGATCTGTGGAGAGTCATGAACGCTTACGCCAGCTGGCATGGCATTTGATGATGATGATGATGATGATGATGATGATGATGATGATGATGATGATGATGATGATGGCGAGTTCATTCAATACACCGGTCAGTTGAGTTTAAACGTCGATTCTCGCTCAGAAAGCAATAGCTAACTACTGAACGTAAAAGAACATTCTGCTGTGTTTCGTATTTACCGGTACCCAATGAGGCCCTGTAAGGGAGACTGTTTACACCTAAGAGTTATCATTCACTGCGGAACTATTTGGGACCGTCAATCGGAACAGTGCCACTGTTTTAGTATTTTTAAAAGCATGA
>JACEFZ010000558.1:0-12500 GCA_014155875.1 Cepaea nemoralis | reverse complement strand
CAGGTGAAAAGGTGTGTTAAATCGTAGAGTGAGTAGGGTGACCAGGCTTCACTGCCATATATATATACTAAAGACTCATGGCGGATAGACAAGTAATTTTGGTCTGGCAGTAAGCATTCTGTTCTCCCGAACTCATTTTGCTAACCTGTTCATTGTTGTAACTGTCTTACCAGTCCTGGCGTCGATGTTATCGTGATCTAAGGATAATGTGCTATTTTACCACCGATCCTAGATGTGTACAATGTTCTACTATTCCCACTTCGGTGTCGTCAATAAAGATTGATGGTACCCTGTGAACACCTTGTGATATAATCTGAGTCTTCGTTTTCTAAGTGGTATAACATGTGACATAATATAAATCTTTATTTTCTAAGTGGTAAACATAATTCAGAACAAACGGTAGAGAATACCACTAGTAGCTGGTGCAGTCCCAAAGAAATCAGAAGCCTTGGAATGTGATCAGCATAGAACAATTAGTATAATGTGTCACATCACAAAGACCTTGCTACGATTTATCATGCAAATGGTGAGGAAGAAAATGGACGCTGAAATATGAGACCAATGCGGGTTTGTAGAAGGAAAGGGTACATCACAGTAACTGTTGTGTAAATGCTGCATTCAGCTATTGAACATTCTATAGAAGTAAACAAAGATATACATCTTTGCTTTATTGACTACACAGAGGCTTTCGATAGAGTAAGACATGTCAACATGGTAGATATGCTTGCAGCTCTACACATTGATGGGAAAGACATTAGACTTATAAAAACATATAGTGGAAACAACAAACCGACATAAGGATTGATAATCAAGTGGGGAAATAATGCAAACAACAGCTCTATTTCAGAAAATTAAATGTATCTTATATAATAAGTCACTATCGTTGACTGAAAAAAAATAAAATTTCAACAATAAAATTGTACAACAAAGTTTACAATTAAATTTCTACATGAAACATTCAATTTGGAAACAGAAAGAGAAATTTGTGGAAAGAGACCTTGTGGCTCGCCATTCTCCATTTGGGTTGGCGGCCATCCTCTGAGGGGGGCAAAGGCTTTTGTTGAAGAAACGTCTACAACATGGTTGGAGACAAGCGAATGTGAATCTACGTCAAGCTCGACGAAGAATGGCTCGCAATTTCAACAAGAAGGCAAAAGATAGAGAGCTGACAGTGGGTGGAAAAGTGCTGCTGCTACTTCCAACCAGTCAGAACAAGTTGCAAATTGGATGGAAAGGACCATTTGAAGTGACAGAGAAAATATCTCGTACTCACTACAAAATTTCTGTCAAAGGCAAGTTGAAAGTGTTTCACATAAACTTTTTGAAGAAATGGAATGAAAGATTCGCAACCTCCGAAACTGCACACCTGATGGCTATGGCTGTTGCTACTGAAGTAGAAAAAGGAATTACCATGGGAACAGAATGTACACTGCAAGCCAAAGAGACATTTCAGGAGGTGGATATTAATCCCAACCTATCTCAAGATCAACAGAAGCAAATTCGAGATCTTATGGCAATGTATGCAGAAATACTTACCGACAAACCAGGTCTAACTGATTTAGTGGAATTCGATATGAAGCTAACAGAAGATACAACTGTGCGAGTCAAGACGTACCCAGTTCCTTATGCCAAGCAAAATACTTTGCAGGAAGAGATACAGCAGATGCTCTCATCAGGAATTATATCATAATCTGAATCTCCATACAGTGCTAGTGTGGTGTTGTTGAGAAAACCTAATGGTGAACACAGAATGTGCACCGATTATCGACAGTTCAACGCGATTACTGAATTCCAGGCAGAACCTCTGCCCGACCAGAATCAGCTGTTCACTCGTCTCAACACAGCCCAATACTTCACCAGGATTGATCTCAGCAAGAGATATTAACAAATTCCTGTGAAACCGGAAGTCAGACCGTGGTTAGCTTTCAGTACTCCTGGAGGTCACAACGAGTTCAATGTTCTTCCATTTGGATTAAGTAACGTTCCAAGTGTTTTTACACGCATGATGAGAAGATTACTTGACCCATTACATCATCCGGCCATCACCCACTTCATGGATGATATTTTAGTTGCTACTGAAACATTTGAGGAGCATGTCCAAACATTGCATCTCTTGTTCAAGCGACTTAAGGAAACAGGTTTGACAGCAAGACCCAAGAAGTGTCAGATAGGATTTCAACAATTGTACTTCCTAGGCCATAAGGTATCACAAGGCTTCATAACACCTCAAGAAGGAAACGTGGAGAAACTTCAGAGAGCACCTCGCCCAAGGACCAAAAAGGATGTTCGATCATTCGTCTCCTTGTGTGGATTCTATCAAAGATACATCAAAGACTTCAACACACTGGCTGCACCCTTAACAGATCTTACCAAAAAGGGGAATCCAGAGAAAGACATATGGTCAGCTGATTGTGAGAAGGCTTTTACAGCTCTCAAACAAGCTTTAACAGCCAAACCGATCCTACATCTACCCGACATCGACCGCTCATTCGTGCTCCGCACAGATGCGAGTAATATTGGAATAGGGGCCACCTTACTCCAGAGGAAAGGAGATGATCACTCAGAGCTATTCCCTGTAGCTTATGCAAGCAGGAAACTGAATGCTTCTGAACGGAACTACTCGGTGATCGAGCGTGAGTGCCGTGGTCTAATCTGGGCTGTGGAAAAGTTTCAGGCATACCTGTATGGTAAACATTTTACAGTGCAATGTGATCACCAACCCTTGATGTTTCTGGCATCGTCACGGAATCTGAACTCAAGACTCATGCGATGGTCGCTGCTGTTGCAACCATACTCATTCCAAATCGAATACATTCCTGGGAAAATGAACGTAGGCGCCGACTTCTTGAGTCGTTGTCCAGTTCCTGATGAACCATCAACTTCGGATAAAGTGGAAAACCAACAAGAGGGATCACAAAAGGAACCGTGTCAGCTGTGAACAACTGAGACGATAGTTCTCCACGGAGATCCACCTGGAGGGGGGCTCTGTCGCATTATTGCGCAATCCGTATGGTTCACTTCTGCACAGCACAACTACAAAACACACTTCTCTCCAAAAGCGTTCGCACTAGGAAGCATTGGAATGCTAGGAATGTAGCGTCAGCACTAATAATAGCTGTGACACCCGTGATGGACAGGTCATGTGGTCGAAGCCTGCTCTATTCATTGGGTAACCTAGAAGAATCGCGTTAGCGCGAACCATTTTGGGTCCAGAGACGCTAACATTTGGGACATGCAGATCGACAGTCCATGAGGCCAGATGTGGGTTCAGTGAGAGTCCAATTGATCTGTATGTCCCTCTGCCTGATTCATGGGAAAACTTCAGACTAAATTATCGCCGAGTTTATATATGAGTCAGGTGAGGATGACGGTGTTCGCAGATTGTCATGATCCAGAGTTGCAGAACATTGCCCAATAATGTACAATGGATCTGTAAACCTAGAGCAGATCTGTAATAAAGAGGTGCAACAGGAATCTGTGGTGAGGACCAAGAATACTCAATGAGTCCCCACTGAACTGTGCCCAAAACTGATCTGTGTTTCATGATCATTCTGGTGATTGACTATATCTGAATTGCAGAAACATTTCTAAGATCACTAGGATCATTTTATACCTCACTGCAAATTACTTACAAATATGGCAGAAGTTTTGGCAACATTTCATCATTGCTATAACTTTGATTCCACTCAGTGAAACTTGATAAATATGAGAACAATCAAGGACTTTAATGAACAGAGAGTAGTCATGTACTCCTCTGATTCTTACAGTGTGTAGAGACTGTTTAGACAATGTGTTTTACAAATTCTTGGGAAATTTTCCAGTACCATCTGGGGTATTACAGAAACAATGGCAGGCTAACTTGTGGAAAGGCATAGTGGCCAAATGACTGAAATCATCACTGAACTTAATGAGAGTTCTTAATTCTATTTTTGATTATGAACATTATCTCTAATGTCTTGATGTATTTCATATATGTCATAAATGCTTCACTGGCTTAATTCCACAGCTTTTGGGTTAATAAACAAAATTAACTTTTCCTGCATTCTTCTGTCAAGTACATTGTGGTGTGACAAAACATTTTATTATTTATGTGTTTAGTTAATGAAACTACATCACATAATTGTAGAATCTGGAACTACAGGTGACTGGGTAAACACGAATAGAGAGCTAAATTCTGTTCTATTGTAATCTCCCAGGTTCCAGGTTACTCAGAAAAGGGAACTTTAAATTTTATAAATTTCCTGTGACCATTTCACCTAAAAGCGAAAATGATCATAGGTGGGGGACTCTCGAGCTAAATAAGTTTCTCTTTTCGGGAAGGAAGATTTTGGAGGGAAGAAATTAATATTCCTGGGAAACCCCTAGATTTCCAGAGCTATTATGGGACACTTTGGCTTCCAAGGACCCATCCCCTCCAAATGAAATTAGTCCCATCCTCATAGCGTTACTTCATTGTGGGGTAAGTCGAGGTGGGTACTGCTTCCAACTCCCTACATGACCACCTCTACCTCCATTCTTAAGCTAGATGTTGTGGTATCATATGCTAGGCTCTCCTGCACAAAACGTCGACCATTAGATTTTGCTAAGAACCCCCAGGCACTTCTCCTACCTCTCAAAACCGACCCATCTGTGTAGATAATCACAAAACTGGAGCGAGCATTATCCTGAATTAGTTGCTGGATTTCAACTTCCGTGGCCCCTGCTGGCCACTCCCTGCATTCCCGGCTCAATGTGATTATAACTCTGCACAAGTCTGACTGCTCCGCTGGCACTCTGCCCCACTCCTCTCCTCGCCTAATGTTCTCCAAGATGCACACCTGTCTGATCGTATCTTCCGCCTGAGCCATCAATGATTTCCCTCTTATCAGTCGCTGACCCTTAACTGCGTTCAGCGCCTCATGCAACGGGTGATCTGTGTCTGCAGCTACTCTGAGGTATGCCTTCGCCTGCATCACCTTGAGCCTACCAGCAACAGTCGGAAGATCAAGGATGTAGCGCATACACACTACCGGGGTGTCTCTGGTGCATCCCAGAATGACCCGCATAGCTTCGTTCTGTATGCGCTCTAATTTCACCAGCTGACTCTTTGAGACAGTGAGCAGTCCTAGTCCATAATCAATCATTGAGAGGATCAAGTGCTGGTATAGTGTGAAAATGCATTCTCTGCTCTGTGTCCATTGCAGCCATAGATCCGGGGTGATTCTTCCACCTCGCCAGACCCATCATTTTAGTACTTCTGTATGTTTATTTTGGCTCCACTTTCTTCTCTAAACTGTCTGAAGGTGTGAAGTATGTTCGTTATGGAAGTGTTGGGTCTAGGGAAGAAAGCGGTGTCATCTGCATAAGCAATTGATTTCCGCTACCCAAACCCTTGTATAAATGTACGTATACTGTTTGTGTCCTGTCTAATTGCTTCTAAGAGTGGTTCTAGTGTGGGTATATATAGGATTGATGATGGTCGACACCCTTGTTTGACAGATCTTGTGATCCTGAAGCTGGTAGTTAAGAATATTTGGCCTTTTACAGGCCAGACAAAAATGTATTATAATCATGGCGGGAAGAGATGCTATTCATTTATATGATATTATATTGCATGTAATTTGGATAAGAGCTAGAAAATTTGTTTATTAATTTCTCATATTTACAACAAACGGCGCCTTGCCGTTTAAACTTATTATGAAATATCCAAAGTTATATTGTTTTCTCTAAAATTCTTGTAGCTTCTATTAAAACGTGTAAACTTTTTATAAAATATTAGATAAATGCTTCAATTATTTAAATCGTATAATATATTTATGGCAACTTTAGTAATGTCCCTTGAAATAACTGTTATATCGTTATGTCCCTTTCAACTATTTTATAAAAATTACATGACTACGTTTAATGTGGTTTTATTTAGTGCAAAACAGTATGTATTCACAAGGTGCATTGTGTGTTTCCTTTACATTTGCAAATACAACAAGACTCCCAGATGTTATATGCAGCAAGATTTCCTAAATGTCTGTGTAATGACTGCATTCTATGTATTATTCTGGAAAGGCAAATGTAGCGATATTTCAATTCATATCGATAATTGTTGTTTTGGATAATTGAAATTCCAAAGAAAAACTTACAGTATCCTTTAGAATAACACACATGAATCCTCGTCAATTCTTCAGTTCAATAGATGGACGGAAGTGAATGTGTAAAACATGTTGAATGTTTTACATGAAATAAGGTTTTCATATGGAATTGCCTCAAAGTGCACCGATTCTTTTTAATTTCCTATTTTTAAAAAATAAGGCTACGCTGTTCCCCAGTGAGGATCAGAGCCGCCCCATCAGGTCCCACATCCACGTGTGTCATTCGGATGGTCGCCTCTGCATGTAGCCCTGGTAAGATCAGCTGCAGATACTACACTTTGATCTTAGCCAAAAGGCCGATAAGCCAGATCCATTCTTTTATAAAGGTATATAACCTGAAACATGCCTATCACATTTTTGTTTTCCTGAATGAAACAATATTAATGATGTTGAAAAACAGCGATAATTTTACGCATCATATGTTAAGTAAAGGGAAAACAATTAAACATTGCTTATGAACATGGCTGTGAAAATTTGTGTTTGAATGTCCTGAATATACAAAATGTGCTTAATTTCTAGGACTCAGGATTCCCCAGGAGCAAGATCCGCCCCATGAGGTTCCAAGTCCCCGTATGTCATTGTGATGACCACCTCTGCTAGTGGCCATGGCCAGATCAAGTGCAGATATTTACAAGGTGCATTGTGTGTTTTCCTTTACATTTGCAAAATACAACAAGACCCCAGACGTCACATGCAGCAAGAATGTCTGTGCAATGACTGTGTAATGACTGCATCATTATCATCAAGTGTCCTGCCAGCTGGCGTAGGCGTTCATGGCTCTCCACAGATCTCGGTCTTTGGTGTTCTAGATCAACTCTGCTGATGATATTCCTCCATGCCACCGTCTCAATTCATCCAGCATCATTTCTATTGGTCTGCCTCTGCCTCTCTTCCCCTCGATCTTTCCAGTTATTACGATGTTTTCCAAAGTCTCTCTTCTCATCACATGACCAAAGAAAGCTGTTTGTCTCTTTCTTATTGTTGTATATATTGTTCTAGTTTCATTAGCCTTTTTCAGGGCAATCGTTGTTAGTTACTCTGGCAGTCCAAGGAATTCGCAACATTCGTCTCAAAAACGACATCTCTGTTTCTTCTAAGTTCTTCCTAATTTGTTGATTTACATTCCAAGATTCACTGCCATACAGCAAAGCTGGTTCTATATAGCATTTCAGCACTCTCTTCACTGCATTCGTTGATAGTGCCTCATATCATAGGATACTCTTCATTTTTTGAAATGCGGCTTTTCCCAGCCCTATTCTAATGTTTCCCTGTGTAAAATAACTTGAAGGAAGGAAGATAGTTACAGGAAAGAAGAAATAATAAAGAACGGAAACATAAGAAGGAAGGAAGGAAGGAAGAAGAAGAAGGAAAGAAGGTAGAAAACATAATTTAGAAAGCAAGAAAAGGAAGGAAGCATGGCAGAAGGTAAGAATTAAAGAAGGAGGCGAGAAAAGTAACGGAATGACAAACTAAGAAGAAAAGAATAAAAATAGACAGAAAGTAGACGGGAGGAAGAAAGAATAAAAGTAAGTAACAAATATATACGAGGGAAGATGTAGCAATAATGGAAAAGAGCAATAAGAGGGACGGAAGAAGAAAGAACGAATCGGGAAGAAGGGGAGAGCAAAGAAAGGAGAGAACGGAAAGAAGAAAAGAAGACATTTAAGAGAAAATAATGAGAAGAAAGAAGGACGAAAATAAGAAGGCTAACATAAAGAAGAAGACACGAATAATGAAGAAAAATCGCAGAAAGAAGAAGCAGCGAAATAAGGGAAGAGGAATGAAGGGAGAAGGGAGAAAAACAAAGAAGAAAGAAACAAAATGGAAAGAATTAAGAAGAAGAAAAACAGATAAAAAGAAAGAAGAATGAATGAAAGAGGAAAAAGGAAAGAATTAATAAGTAGGAAAGAAGAACACAGATGGAAAGAAGAAAAAATTATGGGAGGAATATAAGACGAACAAATAAGAAGGAGAAGAAGTAAATTAAAGAAGAAATAGATGCGGATTGATGAGGCGGGAAGAAATGTTAGAATATGCGATAAGTCAGTGATTAGTTCGCTTGTATGTCGGCTTGGAAGTCATGTGATCGAATCCCCATCCAGTCAGTGATGTTTTTATATTCATAGTCTTGGTTGACTTAGCCTGAACTGAGTACCAAGAAACGTTATGGGAAGTAAATGCGGCTTGTATGCTACTCACGGCCTCATCCAGTGATGGTTGATTGGTGTTTAAAACATATGGGACAGGCAACATACAGCCCATTAGTCCTCAAGGCATGTAAACATGTTACACTTCATATCTTAATATAGTATATAGACATTCACATATACTGTGTTGATAGCGATTGTGATGATCAGAGAGATTATAGTATTATTACTGTTAGTGATGATGACGATGTAATTAGGTAATGACGATTGTGACTAATACAATGGATTTGGGAATATCAAAAAGCTGTATAATAAACTATGCAAAAGTCGTGTGAAGCATTAGCTTTTATATTTGGTTAAAGAATGTTCTCGGATATTAATGACACAATCAGACATGCATGTTGAGTAACAGTTAATTTCTTTGATAGTGGTCGTCCGTGTCATGATAACCTTCAAATATGTATTTTAGTTTACCCATACCCTGATTTGGGTTAATACATGAAATGTAGGTCACTATTAGTGACCCATATGTGAAGATTTCAAAGTTAAGTCACCAGATATTGACACGGCTGCGAACAAAAGCTGCCATCTGTTAAGCTTATCAGACAAGTACATTGAAGATTGCTTTATTAGAATAAACATCAAATCGATCTAGACATGCTTTCATCACAAGAAACACACCTGGCAATAGCGACTGATAGATTTAGCCTCCAATTATTGTCTATTGAATATTATCAGCCAATGCCGTAACGTTACGCCGACAAAGACCCACCTATCGGCTGCCTCGCCGTATATACAAGCGAGAAAATAGTGTCTCAGTTCATCGTTTAGTTTTCCAGAGTGATTGTGGCAAGATCGTGCGTATATACTCTCTTGTGCATTTTCTCATTTGGATAAATCTGAAGTAGAATCTACTGTGCTTGTGTTCAGAAATGGAATTATCTTCGATAGTAAAAATACGTGGGGATTTCTTTACTACATATTATTTGTCTCGTGGTCCAGTTTTAGGCAGAGGAATGAGTGGAGAAGTTGTTCTAGCCACCTCACTTCTGTGTGCTAATCATAAGAGAGCCGTGAAGTTATTCTCATTGCTGACTGCTGATGGAGGGATTAGAAACAAAGAGTTGTTTTTAAAAGAGTTCACCGTTTTAGAAGGACTGTCTCATCCACACGTCATCAAACATACCATATCGGTCATGTGTCCTGAATACTTGGCCATCTGTACTCACTACTGTCCTAATGGAACCTTGACATCCAAGCTGAAAACCATGACCTCGGAGTTGTGTGTCAAGTACTTCACCCAGATGGCATGTGTTGTGCGTTATCTCAATGATAAAAAGAGAATAGTGATAATAGTACACAGCAATATCAAGCCCAACAATATTTGTATCAACGCCAACAACGAAGCAGTTCTTGGAGATTTTGGATTATCATTTTCCATTCCTCAAAGCTCCACTGTGGTTCCTACAAAATATAGTGGCGGCACCAGGCGTTACCTTGCTCCAGAAATATCGCGCTTCACATTTGTTGATCCTTACAAGCTAGACATCTACTCCCTGGGCGTAGTTCTGTTTTGCATGATGTTCAAGACACGGCCAAAATCATACTAAGTGTACGAGTGTCTGAAAAACCCCGATAAGATGTTAGGTGTTCCTGAACCTCAACGATGGTGCTTGACTAATTCGTTACAACATGATCCAGACACAAGACTTTTGGCGGCGTCAATACTGATGAATATGCACAGGACATCATTGACAGTCTGTAAGTATGCACCTTTTTGCCATGTTTTCAATTTCATTTCCAATTTCGATACTTACTAACTAAAGTAACCATCCTTAACAATCTTCAGCATGTGCTTGTCAGTTTTGTTAATACTAACCTAATTGTGTTCGCATTCTATCTCACGCTTATGTGTGATGTTTGTTAAATATGCTAAACCTTTGTTAATTATGCTTCGCTGGAAAATATACTGGGAACAATGTTTAGACATAGATGGATAACAGAAACACACATTAAAGAAATATTTATTTTGAAATGCTAAAGAAATGTTGAGTAAATTGAAATGCTAACGTTTAGCTGCACATTAAATACTAGAACATATTCATAAAAAAAGGTTGAAATGTTTCTAGTTCGGTAATTAACTTGTATTGACTTAGTATTGTAGAGGTTATTAATTTGTTGTATTGAATACTACAAATCTATATTTCACAGTAAGTTAAGTAATTTACTAAGTCTATTATTTCCCTTATTAACACATGCTTATGATTATCCAAACACAATTTTAATGAATAATATGAAAAAAGATACTAACTATAAGTCATGTATTTCTTTTTACTAGCACATTTCTACGACAGTTGCTTCACAGATGTATATATTAACATGAACTTGCCCACTACCATACATTACAATGTTTGCATTCCGACACAGCGTGTGTTAGTTAGTTAGTTAGTTAGTCGCAGTTCCAACTTCACAGCAACGGGTCGTCCCCATTATGCTCCATTCCTGTGCCAGTGAATATCACAGCGTGTGTGATAACGTGAATGTTTGTATACAGCGAAAACATCAGAAAGAGGCAGTCACCATTTTATATTAATGATATGGAATGACACATTACAGAAATTGCACAGCATTACAATTGTTACGCAAAGTCGTGAATTTCTTGTGCTGATGTCAACATAGTAGGCATATTTTGCTCGAGATCCAAGGTTGTTGAAAGCAAAAGATTGTGGTGTGCTGTGCAGTGCATGTTTCTAATGCTAGCACACACCAGCACCCGGTAACGTCGACTTTGTCTAAACAACAGGATTCATAAAATAATTACTTAGATAGAGGCAATGTTTCGGTCATTCGTGAGCTATTAAACATTGTTATGCAATTATTAGTTCTTTAAAACATCAACATGTGAAAACAGATTGATCTGAATAATTACAGAAATTATAGGTATACATGAACACAGACCTGAAAAGTTAAGATCGCTTCTTGTATTAACATTTCCATTTGAGCCACTAAGTTTTCTGTTGCACATTGACTAATCGTTAATACTACTACTGCATGTTTACTGACTAATATTTAACATTTAATTACTATCCAAACCAAACGTGTCAATGACATCTAACATTATAACTTGAACTACTAAGATTTCTGTTACACGTTGACTAATCGATAATACTAATACTGCATGTTTACTGACCCAAACATTTAAAAATTTTAAATTTCTAACCAACCCAAATGGCAAGCCTCTAAACCAGTATTGGGGTTTACCTTTTTAATAGGCCACATGGTATTTTTTGTTTAAAAGTGACGGGCCCAAGGGCCCCTGGGAAAAGGGGGAAAGGGGGGAGAGTAAACCCAAATCCGAATAAGTATACCCGGACACAAATACAAATGTTGGCCCTTAGGATAATGATTTATTTCGTATCCAGGGGTTTGCAGGAAAAAAAATTGAAGCCAATCGTGTTTTGTTTGTAATGAGGTCGAATATTCTCAGATAAACAAACCGCGGGCCAGTTTTGGGGGGTTTGGTTTTAACTCAGATGATAGTGGCAAAAAAAGATCCGGCATCAGAAATGGTTTAAATAAAAAGCCATTGAGTCAGAAGATTTGATGGTTCGAAGTCATTTTTAGGAGTTTAGAAGCAGATAGCTTTTCTTTGATTTTTCTGGTATAAGGCGCTTGCCGTTCAGTAAATAATCGCAAACTGCTGAATTACCTTACAAATATTTGCCTTACAAATAAAGAGAAACAAACAGCTCTCTTTACAGATGCAAATTAAGTTGTTTGTATAATGAAGAGGAGAAACGATGAAGAACTAGCAGACCTAATGATAGCAATACATCATCAATGCCAGACATCTAAAAGGGCTGTAATACAATGGAAGCAGGAAAAGGGAAAGAAGAAAGAAGGAGGCTAGAAAAGAAACGGAAAGAAAAACTAAGAAGAAAAGAATGAAAATAGACAGAAAGAAGAAGGAAGAAAGAATAAGAGGGAAAGGAAAAAAAGATGAAAGGGGGGAAGAGTAACAAGAAAAAAACATGCAATATGAAAAAAAAAATGTCAAAAAAAATAATTTTGACCAAAGATACAACTGTTTTAGTTTTCTTTTTACTAGCACATTTCTACAACAAATTGCTTCCCCGTATACATCAGGGTAGGGATAAAGGGAAATACATATTAAAAGGTTATCCCAAAACACGGTCGACCACAACAAAGAAAAAAAACTATTTCTAAAAAG
>JACEFZ010000556.1:7500-12205 GCA_014155875.1 Cepaea nemoralis | reverse complement strand
TCGCACCCCCTCCCGCATGCCCGGGGCGAACATGAAGGTGATTTTACGGACAACAGACTTCCGCAGGGGGATTCAGCCCACTGTCTACGAAAAGATCCAGCTTCTACCTTCTGAATCAGCTCTTAAATCACTTGAAAACACACTTTGGGTATAATGCTGTGATTCCAGCCATATGAAAGCCTGTTAACTGCCTCACCTCCTCGCAGTCTCGTGGTCATAGAGTGGCCCCCCTGATTCTTAAAAAGGGTTCGGCCCGGAACGGGCTGAAAATGCCCCCCCTTTCTCTGCTGTTTTTACACAGTCCATCTGTATAGATGACACTTCGGGCTATCTGAGTGTTCAAGATGAGCGCTTTGCCTCTGCTTGACAGGGGCAGGGTTCTGCTCTCTGCACCGTCTGTCGGTGTGAAAAATGCGGAGAAAGTGCATTAAAACTGGGGGCACCGGCCCCCTTCCTTCCCGGGGGGTTAGCTGTAAGACTGCAGACCTGTCTGACGACATCTTCCCGCCCGACCATCCATGATTTGCCCCTCTTTAGCCCTGTCACCCTTTTCTCTGAATATAGCGTCATGCAAGAGGGTGCTGACTCATCTGCACTTATTTTTAAGTATGCACGAGCTCTCCAGATCTTGATCCTGTGTTCCATTTCGGAAGTCAGGAGGTATCTCATTGCTACACAGCTGGTGTCTCTCGTGCAGCCCAAAATGATGCGCATGGCTTCGTTTTGTCCCTTTTTCAATTCTTCCAATCTGTGTAGGGCTGACGTGAGGATGCCAGGGCATACTCGATGCGTGAAAGCACAAGCCCTTTTGAACAAAGTATTAGCATCTTTGCTCGAATCGGCAGTCGCCATGACTCTTGCTGAAAAACCCTTTTCGAGCCTTCGTTATGACTAATCGACGATCTCTGAAGGACAGGCTACGATCAAGCCTCACCCAAATATTCATTGACGGGGTTCTACTCAACTGCTCCCTCCTTCTTACTGCCGGCGGGTCTGTTTTCACAAAATGGTTGTTTAGTGAAACCAGTAACCGTTGCTTTGCAGGGTTTACAAGGACCGGGCATCAGCACACCATGAGGAAATTCGATCTAGTTCGCCCTTATATCATTGGCAACCGCCGTCTATCTCGACCCAGTCGATACAGGGGGTGTCGTCAACGAATGACAGAGTCCTACCCCTCCCGTCCAACTGTTGTTCAGTGATCGGCACCGTATACACGTTGAATAGTACGAAACCAATTTATTTTTATATATACATTGTCCCTTTATTTCTCAACATAATTTCCACCAACATTGATGCACTTATCTAATCGTTTTATCAGTCCTCCCTAATCGGCTGCACAGAACTGCGTGCTCTGTTGTCTAAACCACGTTTTTACTTCACATTCAACTTCGGCGTCATTCGCAGCATGTCTACCGCCAAGGTGGGGTTTCAGTGTTTATGCTGACACTTGTTTATTCCGTAAAGCGGTGTGTAGCTGGGTAGAACAAGTTACGAGGGCGAGACAATAAGTAAGTCACACAGTTCCGTGGGATGGCAGGTAAATGAAAGCAAAGCGCGAGTTCCATCAATCGGTTTGGGAGGACTGATAAAACTATTGGATAAGTGCATCAATGTTGGTAGAAATTATGTTGAGAAATAAAGGGACAATATATTATAAACTTTGTGACTTACTTTTAACTTCCCTCGGAGCCCAATTTTGGGCTAAATTGTAGAGGCCATGTTTTTGTCTATGCAGCATTATCCCTCTCTGGGCCTGCCTATGTACTCCAGGGGAAAGGTAACCCCAGTCATCTGGAAAAAACAGCTGCAGAAGCTACCGGAAAGGCGGGGGCCTGTTCTGCCCTCCCACACATTTTTTATAGTTCTTGGGTTTTGCATTTTTTGACTAGATAAGCTTGTATTTTCCCCAAGTGCCCCCCTCCAACGATTGATTGTTGATTGTTGTTTTAGGAACCGACATCACAGCATTCGGGGCATTCCCATAAGTGCTCCGTCCCCATCCTCAGCAGCCAGCGAAGGTTCCAACACTAATAGTACCAGTAGCAATCTGATTATAAGTCCGTCTCGCCTTTCCTCTGAGCGTTGAGCGTCGGCCAGATCCCCTTTGTCACTCCCGTTGTCATTCTTTTCCAGAAAACCCTGGTAATCCATTTGCTCCTCCGAGTGTGCACTGTCCCACAAGGCCGCAACCACTCTGCCTTGTCATGTATCAATAAAATATTCTATGCTCTATATCCAAACACCTCTCGATTATTGTTCCCAGTCTGGGGTTGCTGCCCTAACTAATTGAAACGATTGTGTTCGCTTCAAACGCGCTATACGTCTAGTTTCTAGCATAAAGCACGTTGAAAGTAATAATTATACAGCCATCTAAGACTTCTACCATTCAAAAGGCCCTTTTTAACAAGCCAATTATGAATAAAAATTTTATCTGAAATACCCCAGAGTATTTCTACCGTTAAATTTAATCTAATGCAATGACAGTAAGCGCTTAAAAATTTTTCAGCTTCCTAACCTAGATTGACTTATACAAAAATTTTTTCGCATATTCTGGTGCTCCTTGTGGAAAAGCCTCCACCCAGAATAAAACACCAATGAGTCCCTACACATTCAACCTAAAACTCTTTCAATACTTACTTCTACCGGGCTATATGCCTCCATAAGTCACCTACTAGTATCATTTTTCCACTATCATTTTTCACTGTATGTGTGTAACGAGACAGTGGGTGAGAGAGTGAGTGAGAAAGAGTGTGATGGAAAATTAGTAGAGTGAGAGTGAGAGAGTATGCATGCGCGTGTGATGAGTGAGTGTAAAAGTGAGTGAGTGTGTGGACATATTGTGAGAGATTTGTTAGAGAAAGATGAATCTGGAGAGTGGGTGTGTTTGTGTGTCTCCCGTCTGTGTGATAGAGTGTGAAAGTTGTGAGTGAGGGTGATTTTAAGAGTCATCGAGTAAATGAGGAGTAAGGGGCGTGAGTGGGTGAGAGAAAATTTTTGTGGGTATGCCTGTTTTGTGCGCGAATGTTTTGAGCGTGAGAGCGAGTGAGTGTGTAAAAGAGAGAGAGCGTGGCTGAATGAGAGAGTGCATGAGAAAGTGGGATGTATGGGGCATGTCTGGATGGGGGTAAATGTGTGTGCATGTGTGTATCTGTGTGTGCCCCTGTGTATATGTCTGTACGTGTGTTAAGGTGTGCGTTCATGTGTTTATATGCGTTTTTTTGCATGTGCGTGTGTGTTGTGTGTATGGGAGTGTGTGTGCTTGTGTAGTATTGTATATCTTTGTATGTGTAAGTGTGCAGCAGCAGTGTATGCGAGGGGTGTATATTCGGGTGTTATGTGGTAGTGGGGGTAAGTATATGGATGTGTGCAGGTGTGTGTATTCTTTTTTATGAGGGGGGGGGGTGTGTGTATGTACAAAGTGTGTGAGAGAGAAAAAGAGAGAGAGAGAGAGAGTGGGGGAAGAGAGGAGAGAAAAGGAAAAGAGAGAGAAGATAAAAGAGAGAGAGAGAGTTGAAACGCACGCATGTCTCTAACATGCTGATCCATATGTTTTGTGTATTCCCCATTTTTTTTTTATATTATCAATTTGATGCACTTGATTTTACCATACATAAAATGAATTCATGTAAATTACTGTAAAGCAAGGGGAGAGAGTTTGTGAGTGTAATGAGAGAGAGAGATAGGTGAAAAGGTGTGAAGTCTTTGTAAAAAGAGAGAGAAGAGAGAGAGGAGAGAGAGAAGAGAGAGAGAAGAGAAGAGGAGAGAGAGAGAGTTTTTAGCCCACGCTGTCATGTAAATGCTATTCCCTATTTTTTATGTATTCTCATCTTTCATATTACAGGTTTTGAATGTATATTGCCACCTGATTTTTCCTGTAACATGCCTTCCCCTATTTTTTTTTTTATTCTCATCTTATCATGTTGGGATGCCACTTGATTTTATCATGTATAATACAACATTAAGTGATTGAGTGAGAGAGTTAGTGAAGAGAGAAAAGAGAGAAGAGAGAGAGAGGGGAGAGAGAGAGAGAGAGAGAGGGGAGAGAGAGCGCGCAAGAGAGAGAGATAGGGACAGGGGAAAAAAAAAGAGAGTTGAATTTCTCACTAATTTTTACGCTACATAATGTATAAAGTACAATTTTTTCCCCACATTCTTGGGAATTGCGAGAATTCTCACGATAAACGTCAGTGTCTAAATTGTGTGTGCTCCGTCCCATCCTCAGCAGCCAGCGAAAAGTTTCCCAAAACTAATAGTACCAGTAGCCCTCTGATTTTAAATCCGTCTCGCCTTTCCTCTGAGCGTTGAGCGTCGGGCCAGATCCCTTCGTCACTCCTCGTTGTCACATTCTTGCCAGACCATGGTAATCCATTTGCTCCTCCGAGGTGTGCACGTGCTCCCACAAGGCAGCAACCACGTCTGCCTTGTCATGTATCAAGTAAAATATTCTATGCATCCTATATCCAATCACCTCTCGATTATTGTTCCACAGTCTGGGATGGCTGCCCTAAATCTAATATGAAACGATTGTGTTCGCTTCAAACCGCGCTATACGTCTAGTTTCTAGCATAAAGCACGTTGAAAGTAATAAATTATACAGCCATCTAAGACTTCTACCACTTCAAAAGCGCTTCCTTTTTAACAAAGCCAAATTAGTGAATAAAATTATATCTGAAAATACCCCAGAGTATCTTCTACCGTTAAT
>JACEFZ010000556.1:0-2500 GCA_014155875.1 Cepaea nemoralis | reverse complement strand
TTCCCAGCACACCGGCATGCCCCGGAGAAAAGATCCAGGCGATGCTTGTCACCCGTGACCTCCGAAGCGAAGCAAGCCACTCCGCACGAAGTCTGCCCGTCCTCACCCTCGTCAGCATGCTTTCTGAGTCAGTTACAATCACGATGTGTGTGTGTGTGTCGTATTCTCCACACGAAGACGTCACGAACACCTTAAACTGATTAGAAAAATTAGTCGTGGACAGCCATTATTGATTTTTTTTTTGTGTGACAAGTCATGATAAGAAATGCACTGGAAAACTAAGTGACAACCGGCAAACTTGATGGAAAAAGAACACGAGAAAAACAGAGAGGTTAATGCATGGTTGGTTTGGCCCATGACATAATCTTGATATAAAAGACCTTCTCATAGACTCTGATGATCATGTATTTTGTCTTTCCTTAGTTTGAAATGTGTCTATATCTCCAATGGTGTCCATTGTGTGATTTTCATTGTCTTTGTAGTTCACTCAGTGGTCCATAGAGTTTATCTTCCACTGTTGTTTCTCTAGGCCAGTAGGTTTGCTTAGATGTCGTATCATGGGCAGGCTTGATGTGTGTGATCTGTTGTCTGCGGCTCTAATTCACACGAACACATGGCCGATTCGCCAATGTTGACTTTTGCGTATATGTAGTTGGGTTGCGTAATCTATTGTGTCCTGTTTTAGGCGCATAATAATGATTTGCTATGTTCTGTCCATAAAGTGGTAGTCGTCCTGTGCTGGTGTTGGTGGCTTTCTGAATGATTTGATCATTCTATTCTTTTGGTGGTATGAAACGGGCATATTAGGCTATTCTTCTTTTGCTTCTTCCTTAGCCAATTGATCAGCTCTCTCGTTTCCGAGTACTCCACAGTGGGATGGTATCATTCTTTTCTTTTGGTGGTATGAAACGGGCTTGGTAGAATCAGTGAGGAAAGAAGACCCTGTTGAGCTTCACTCTAGTCCGACTTTGTGAAGACACATGAAGGGTGTAGCATAGGTTGGAGCGCAAGCGCAATTCTTCTTCTTCTTCTTCTTCTTCTTCTTCTTCTTCTTCTTCTTCTGCGTTCATCCGGAGGTTTTTTTTCGCACGAGATTGCGTTGTGCCTGTTTACAGCAGAGCTGCGTTCTTGCGCTGTTAGGCCGACACATCCGACTTCTGCGGGCGCAAGCGCAATTGAAATACCACTACTTTTATCGTTTCTTTACTTATTCACTCAAGTGGAAGGATGGGAGATTTGCTCGCAACAGACGGGCAATATCTCCGGCGGGCTTTTTCCTGGTGGTTGCGGGATCCGCAAAGGTCAGGCGGGGAGTCTGACGATAGTGCACGCTATACTCAGGTCCGGACACTTGTGATGACAGATGTACGCGCCCTACGGTTCAGGCGCGTACGAGGCCCTCGCCTGTGGGACGTGGCTGAATACCTCTATGTCGGGTCCCTTGGGTTCCAGGGTCTGGCCACCACTCGCCACCTGCTCGCGGAAGCGGAGGTTTGACGCTGAGCCGCCATCGTCTGCAGCTTACCTTGTGCCAGACGTACTGGTTACCCATTCCTCTGGAAAACACAAGGCGAGGCCGAGAGAAGGAACATGTCGTTTGGGCACCACATGTTTCTCTGAAACTCTGCCCAGGCATTGTGATGGAATTTTGGCCACATTCCAACTCACATACTTTGGTCTGTCAAGACTGCAAGGTGCCACTCATGAAACGGGCACATTAGGCTGTTCTTTTTTTTTTTTCTCCTTCCTTAGCTAATTGATCATCTCTCTCGTTTCCGGGTACTCTGCGGTGGGATGGTATCCACTGTATGGTGAACTTATGCTGACTTCTGGTGACCTTACACTGACTGCTATGTTCAGAAAGTGGTGTCCTTAGTGCTGGCCATCTCCCATACAGGTGCACCTCCAGTACTGATTTTACCTCTGTCAATAGCATGACAGGCTGTGTACAATGGTTAGTATTTGGTAATTTCTCTGTTGCTTTCTTGATTGCCTCAATGTCAGCATAATATTTGTAGTCAGTACTTTCCTGTTGGTACTCTGGCCGTGTCCCTAAGTATTGTTTGAATATTCTATGTACACTCCCGCTCCTCCATTTCGAACAGCATTTTGTGCTGACCCATCTGTGTAGACTCGGATCCAAAGGTCCTGTGGGTATTCTTCATCATCGAAACTAAGAGTAGCTGTTCTGTGTCGTGCACTGTACTGTACTTCCTTGTCGAAAATGGTGATCATGTGAGGTTGTGAACCATGACCACCCACGCTTATCAATCTTCTTCCTTCCCGTTTTTCCACCATTGAGCATAACACATCCCCCTACCCCACCAACTCACTCCAAGCCGTTCTATCTTTTGCTTATTCTGCCGCTGGCTCAATGTTCTAAACCATAGTATGCATCTGCCTTTCATTCTATACCCCGCATGATTTGTTCATTCTATCCCCCGTGTGTTTTGTTCATTCTATTCCCCGTGTGTTTTGTTCATTCTATTCCCCGGGTTTT
>JACEFZ010000555.1:200000-232403 GCA_014155875.1 Cepaea nemoralis | reverse complement strand
CCCAAGAAAAAAAAGAGGGCACCAAATTACTCCAAGACCTGCCCAAAATATAACATATCTAGGCAAACCTTCTGGCCTAGAGAGACGACAGTGGAAGATAAACTCTATGGACCACTGTGTGAACTGAAAAAAAACAGTTCAATTCATGCAAGAGACGACATTGCAGATATAGACATATTTCAAGGGAACGAAAGAAGAAGAAGAACTTATCGGCATGGCACACTCAAGGAGTATGCTTATTAAGGTGGAGAAAGGAATGTTGCGTATGGAATGTCTCACCTCGCTTCAGAGGTCACAGATTGTGA
This sequence comes from Cepaea nemoralis, assembly GCA_014155875.1. Classification (NCBI taxonomy): domain Eukaryota; kingdom Metazoa; phylum Mollusca; class Gastropoda; order Stylommatophora; family Helicidae; genus Cepaea; species Cepaea nemoralis. The sequence continues at coordinate 232,098 of JACEFZ010000555.1, read as the reverse complement.
GAATTGTATGGATTTTTTACCTGCGGGAGAGCGGGTGAATGAACAGGTTAATAGGCTGGCAGGGAATGCGTCTAAGTTGTAGCTTACCTGTGGACAAGGGAGAGGTGGTCATGCGCTTGTGGGACTAGGTGGAGAAGGTGGCGAAACAGATTTAGAACCCGTCAGTGGAAAGGATGAGATTGCGGGGAATCGGCAGGGGTTTTGGTAGAATCTCAAAACTGAGAGGGAAGACCAGGAGAACTTCCAGTCAGATAGCTGTGGGAACGATTAGTACTGTGACTCATCGCTGGCTGGTGGACTAGGGGACGGAGTGCGTATGAGAATGTTCTGAGTGCAGTTATGTCAGTTCTTTGCTCAACTCAATCGGCATGATACATGATGATGGTGAAGGTTTGCTTCCACTAAACAGATTCCATCCCAGGTAATGGGCTCTATCTACAAATGGGTCGGTTTTCTTGTCTAACAATTGTGCCAGGGCTGTAGCCTGAAGGCCTGTTCTCTTATTTTAATATCTTCCATCACATCTCCATCGCCCGTCAGCATTACACCTAGAAATGACTCACACTGTGTAATTTCTCTCTGTTGATAAATATATCCGTTGCCATATTTATCTTAATGGTTATCACATGTTAGTTTTTGTGGCAGTGAGATAGAAATAGCGGGCGAGTTGGTGTAAGGGTTATGAAGTTATGTAGGTAATGCTATGAGCACGGTTCGATTTCTGGGCTTGCTGCTGTCTACTGGAGGGAAGGACTGGCCATTTATTTGTTCAGGCACCCAGGTCTTCAAATTGTGATGATCCCTGCTTCGGGAATTAATGGAGAGAAAAGACATACGTACCCCCCCCCCCCCCCACACACACACACACACGCACGCACACACACACACACACACACACATATATATATATATATATATATATATATATATATATATATATAATATATATATATATATATATGTATATAATCAAATGCCTTGCCGGCTGGCGTGGACGAATATCCCTCTCCATAAATTGCGATCTCCGACGGCATGGAGCAATTCGTGTTGACTCTCTTCCTTGCCACGATACAAGACTGACAAGAACGTTCACCCGCTGTCTTCCCCTATCCCTCTTTCCGCAAATCTTTCCGGTGTCACGACATGTTCCAGTTTTTGTCTTCTCATAACGCGACCAACAGGACGATGACTGCCTCTCTCTTATGTGTATGAAAATTTGTCTTTGCGACTTAGTTCCCCTCAAAACGTCCAGACTGCTAAATTTGGTTGTCCAATTAATTTTCATCATTCTTCTATAAAACCATATCTCCTCGGCTTCCATGGATTTTTTCGCCTGTTTACAAACTGTCCAGGGTTCGCAGCGTTTTCTATTTTGCCTTGTTCTTGCACTGACTTAATTAGTTTTTCAGTTCCGAGTTGTATTGATGACAGTAACACCGACTTCATAACAATATCATTTGACAGTGAGGAGTGTATAGTCATGAACTCTGACGTCTCCTCCAGACCAGGCCCTTTGACATAAAATTACCTTTGCTTACATATATTAAGTCATTGTGTGCCAAGCAACTCACCAGACGTTGCTATTAAATTGATTTGACTAAATACTGCTGGTTTTCTAGTGACTGCCGCTTCCATTGACGATGAACTGTATTTTTCGTGGCGGACTTCTGTGTTGGCATTCCGGCGGAGGCATTATGCATAGTATACCTGTGTGGGTTGTTGGTTTGTTGAGACTCCTGTCTGTTCCACTGTTCACATGTGTGAAATGAGGAGCATTATATTGTGAAGTTCACTGGCACATGAACGGGGCACGGGTTGGGTGTATGAAGTTCTAACTGGGACAAGCCACTGGATGATGATCGTGATGATGATGATGATGATGATGATGATAATGACGATGATGATGATGACTGTATTGCTGATGATATTATTTGTTGTTCAGCTGTTTAAGCTTGCCACCTTCCTGTATATTTCTGTGCCATCCCGCCTACATTTCCCATATAAGGTTTATTTCTTTATTTCACATTTTATTATTGATATGCCCCATACATTTCATTGCCTTGTCCATGTGGCTCTGATGGATGATACACAGCTCAAAATATCTCAGCGTGTTTTCTTCCCTGTCCATAATATTCTCAACATTCTTCTCAACAACCACATATTCACCCGTCCTGTTTTCTTCGTCATTTCATCCCTCGTTACCCTACATTAGTATCCGCGCAGACGATCAGCTCTCACACGCCGTTTCACTAAGCAGATTCTTGCTTTAGTGATATTTCTGTTTCTCACAACGTTGCTCATTCTTCTAAAATAAGCCTTGTGCCTGACGATCTGTTCTTTACATCTGATCGCATGTCTAGTAATGACTAAGTTCATAAATATACGCAAACGAGTATTGTCTGGTGCGGTCATATTTCGCCATCTCACTCGATCACCAGAATCCGTGGATCAGCTCGGTGTTCCTGTCTCGACCATGGCATTTATCATGATTCACCGAATTATAAACCTTACACAAATGCATGCCAGTACAAAGATGTAAACAGGATATTAAACACGCAAATACATATCAGTACAAAGATGTAAACAGGATATTGAGAACACATTGGGTATGCAAATGCGCTAGGCGGGAGAACTGCACACGATTAAGAATCTAGGGGCCGTAATGAGAGAGATGTGGGAGTCTCTGTGGCGAAGTGGTCAAGTCGTTTGACTCGTGCTCCGAAGGTTGTGGGTTCAATTCCGGGCCGCGTCCTTCGGTTTACGAGTTAAATGTTTCGGAGACTCCTGTGGGTCGTCGCTAAAAGCTACGGAGTTCGTGCTTTGTGCGACGCTTTCCGCGCTGCGGAAAGAGACCGAGCCATATGGGATAAAACCCGGTGCAATGAAGTCGACCCTGTTTTAGGAGAGAGATATTCTGAAAAATAAATGCTACATGAAATTGCCTGCGTTTTCTTCTCACCGGGCCCTGGGGTGGTTCTGAGCTTGAGCATGTTGTTTCTCTGCAGTATCTTAACGCACATTTAGTTTCATTTTATACTTGAATAATGACGTAATCAATAGATTGCACAACGTATTGTCTGGCATATTTAGCTGTATCTCGTCAGGTACAAATGCAGATACCATATAACATAAACTAAAGCAGCAAAATATACCCTTCAAGTTTCAATATACATCACACATATTCCCACAGTGATTAAAATTGTCTGCTATGGTAATTTTAACACAAAATATGAATGAAAAGCTCGACGGATTGAAAATAAGAACAAGATGAAATGTCCGTGTTCCATCCGTCGAGCTTCTCAGATATATTTTGTACAAACCACTTTAATGGATACCACGATCATTTTAAACTGACCATCATGTTTTTTTTTTTTAGTTTACACAAAGTTAGCTTGACCATATGAATAGCAAAGGCTTCTGCTACTTAATATAACGCTCGTATATTTCAGATTGGCGGATTTAATTTACTGGTTTATACAGTGTGACTTCTGCAGTATGCACCGACATATCCCAGGCAGTAAACTGTGCAACCTTTTGTTTGTGTTTTCATTGTACGTTGTTATATCTCGTGTAGTAAAGATCTGTCTTATTTACAATATATGAGCTATTGAGCGCACGTGTAGTGCGTGCTTGGTAACGAAAGAGTTAATCTTCTTTGCCAGACACTTTTCACTTCAGAAAATCGGCAGCTGTGGAGAACAAGATCCCGCCAAATTTGACAGCTGCAAACAAAATTATTAGAATAATCTGGCGACCAAGCTATCGTGACTTCATGTTTGGTCGGTCGAGTTTGTCGGCATTTCCTGGCTGAGCTATACTTGGTTTTTGTTCAGAATCCTCAAGTGTGTTCACTCAACTCCTTCGCTGTTCTAACCGACCGTCTCCATTTGAACGGTCTTCTCATCGATAACCGGAAATTGGGTTAAATCCTATGCTAAGCAGCCAATCAGCAACGGCATAGCTGTCCAATTCCTGCGCCCTCTAGCGACCCTAATCAGCCTTAACGAAGGGGGAAATTGGCGAAATGGCATCAGTATTCATTCCGTAACAACTTGGTGGCTCTTCTCCCCGCTGCTGTAAGGAATGTGTAGGCGGTGCTTTGTGTGAGAGACAGGGTTGTGTCAGTCCGCTGTTCTGTCAGTGTCGGGGTATGTCAGGACGAAAGTAAATCTGACACATGTGGTTGGAGTGGGTGTATCGGTGGATTGATGGGCCGGTGGGTTGTATGGGGAGGTAGGTAGGAAGGTAGGTAGATTGATAGATGATAGGTAAGTATGTAGGTAGGTAGGTAGTTATATAGGCAAGTAGACAGACATACAGGTAGGTAGGTAAGTAGACAGGCAGGCAGACGGACGAATGGATGGAAGGAAGTATATATGGATGGATGGATGGATGGATGGATGGATAGGCAGGCAGGCAGGTAGGTAGATAGGTAGGTAGGTAGACTTACAGATAGGTAGGTAGATAAGTAAGTAGGTAGATTAGTAGGTAGGTAGGCAGATAGACAGACAACACGGGTAGACAGGCAGGTAGGTAGGTATGCATACAGGCAGTAAGGTAGGTAAGTAGACAGACAGACAGACAGACAGGTGTTTTGACTAGGCGCCAAGAAGCCGAAAGGCTTTTAAACTTCCGATTCGTTGATGACGAGACAGAGCGCTCATTCCCTACACTGACATTAATTTGAAATTAAGCGTTGATTTCTCCTTTAACATTTAACAAACTACTGGACTTCACATAGCTTGCAAAAGTAACTTTGGTTGGTATTGACCGCAACGTCCTTCAAAGGACATGCACAATATTATTTTTTTTAACATTACATTCTTCTTCTTCTTTTTCTTTTTCTTGTTGTTGTTGTTGTTGTTGTTGTTGTTCTTCTTCTTCTTCTTCTTCTTCTTCTTCTTCTTCTTCTTCTTCTTCTTCTTCTTCTTCTTCTTCTTCTTCTTCTTCTTCTTCTTCTTCTTCTTCTTCTTCTTCCACAGGCGCCTCTCTTGTAAAGGAAACTGTGGATCATGACTCTCAATCTCTTTCCCTCATCTGCTATTATGATGAAGCTGATGTTTCTGATAATTTCTTGTTGTTTCTCCTGTCCACGTATGCCATTGACTGTCTCCCCCTACTTTTCGTTGGTATTTATTCACCTGACATTAATTTCTCTATTCCACTTCATCTATTGATTTTCCCATAATGACTGTTTCTCCATATAAAGATAAAATGTTAAGTTGAGCGGTGTCTCTGTTTATAAAGCCATGAACCCCAACTCCAAACTTTCCCCTTGAATATCGTTTGCTTAGTTAGTTGTGATCTTCTGAAACAATTATGAATCATCTGGAACAAATGTGAACCTTCTGAAACAATTGCGAATCTTCTAAAACGATTGTAAATCTTCTGAAACAATTGTGAATCGTCTGGAATAAATGTGAACCTTCTGGAACATTTTGAATCTTCTGGAACAATGTGACTGATACTGGCCCATAAAGAGCATCACGGTTTAGCAATGGAAATAATGTGGCTGTATGAAACGTCACGTTGGCATGGGAGGATAGTGGAAGCAGACATGGTTCCTTGGGGAAGTTGTAGGCGTCGGTCGGCATTACGATGGACACATGATTTGAAGACGTATTACACATGAACATGCATGAGGCAAGGGAACTGGCAATGAATCGAGCCTATTTCTACGGGTTGATATGGGAGCGACGTTCTGCAAAGTACTTGCTACATGGTGCTGATTGAGTGATCAGTTGTTATAAATTGACGTCTTCTTCTCCTTCTTTCGTTCGCTAGACATGTATCTATATCTGCAATGTTATCTCTTGCATGAATGTAATTTTTTTTTAGTTCACTGGGTGGTCCATAGAATATATCTTCCACTGTTGTTTCTCTAGGCCAGTAGGTGTGCCTAGATATGTCGTATTTTGGGCAGTTTTGGAGAAGTAAATACCTGGATGGCGTGGCCGCATGGCACGGTCGAGACAGGAACACAGAGCTGAACCACAACACTGGTGATCGAGTGAGATGGCAGAACATGACCGCTCACGCTTATCGGCATGGCACATGATGGATGGATGGATGGATCTGCTGTCTGATGCGCACATTCACGTGTGCACATGGCTGATTCGCCAATTTTGATTTTTGTATACATGTGGTTGTGTAATTTATTGTGTCCTGTTCTAAGACGCCAAATAATTATTTGCTCTGGTTTGTTACTGAAGTGGTAGTCCTCATGAGCTGACGTTGGTGGCTTTCTGATTGATTTCATCATTAATTTGTTACGGTGGTATGTAACAGGTGTATCAGGTCGTTCTTCTATTGCTCATTCCTTAGCGAATCGATCAGCTTTCACGTTTCCAGGTACTCCACAGTGAGATGGTATCAAGTGGTTGGTGGGTGACCTTACACTGGTTGTCTAGTGAGATTGTAGTGTCCGTATTTCTGGCGACTTATCAGACTCGAGCGCCTCATGTACTGATTTTGCATCTGTCAATAACACCACAGGTTGTGTATCATGGCAGGTATTTCGTAATTTCTCTGTTGCTATCTTGATTGGCTGGATTTCTGCATCATAGTTACGGCAGTAATTTCCTGTTCGTACTCTAGCCGTCTCCCTAGTATTATTTGGGCATTCTATGTACACTCCCGCACCTCCATTTCGAACAGCATTTTATGTTGACCTTTCTGTATAGACTCGGATCCAGAGGTCCAGTGGGTATTCTTCATCAAATAAACTGAGAGTGGCTATCCTGCGTTGTGCACTCTATGTTCTTCCCTGTCGAATATTCCTTTCACGTTTAAAAGGTTAGCTGTTTATGACACGTTTTTATTTTTAGTTTGATTTGTAAATGATCCCTTTTACAGCATAAGAATGTCGTCATATGTGATTTCCTCTTCTTCTTCTTTGCGTTCATCCGGAGTGTTTTTTTTTTCCAGATGTGATTGCGGTGTCTCGTTAGGCACCCTTGGGTCGAAACCCTTAGGTCAACAGATCCGACTTTTAGCGTGCATTTTTGACCAGGTTAGCATTCCTGGGAGACTCTCACTTTTGTGGTACCGTCCACCTCCCAGCTGGTCAAGTTGGAACAGTCGAAGACTTCACGGTCATATCCCTCAAAGGAAGGCAGGGAAAGTCCATAGCATTTTCCGCCATCCTGGGTGGATTCCTTAATTGCAGAGCCAACACATAGCGCTTTGGTGCTGGGCTCACCGAGGGAATCGTCACGTCCTGCTCATGGCTGCTTTAATTCCTCCTTCAATGTATTGGGCATTTCGTTCGCCCGGACCGTTCCCGCACAAACCAGACAGGTCTGCAGACGGTATCCACTCAGCGAGTTTTCGGTTCGGACATGTGCTTGTCGTTGTCCCCTTCAGAGCTGTTCCAGGCACGACGGACATTCGGAAAACTACCTAGTCAGAGCTGTTCCGAACAAGAGCGGCATTCGGAAACTAGGTAGTTAGAGCTGTTCCTAGCACGAGAGACATTCGGACGAGACATTTCACTCGGACGTAAATGCGTAGTGCCAATTTTTATTTTGCCACCCGTAGGACGTTACTTCCGAATTCGGCGGGCATTTTTAATGAGGTTAGCCTTCCTCTGGTTTCGAGGCACGTTAGACTTTTTGTTGTGATGTCGCCCACATCTCAGCTGGTCAAGATAGAACGGTCAAAGACACGGTCAACCCTCAAGGGAAAGCAGGGGCAGACCATGGGCATTCCCTCACTATCCAAGGAGGCTTCCACAATTGCAGAGCCGCACATATTGCTCTGAGACTGGGCTCACCCGAGGAGTTGCCACGTCTTGCTCATGGCTGCTTTAGTTCCTCACTTCCATGTGTTGGGCATCTCGCTTGCCACTGGTCGCTCAAGAACACACCAGGAACGGTCAGTCTGTGGACGACATCCACTCGGTAAGCTTTTGCTTTTGACTTCCGACCACGCAATAGGTTCGCTAGCCGTGCGTTCCATTTCGTGTTATTGAGACGTTTTTCCACCTTTGTCTACACTCTGAGTGTAACTATGAGTTAGATACAGATAGTTTTTGTAACCATTTCATTCGACTGGGGACTTCTACCCTCAACCCTCGACAGAGAGTCTTAGAGTATGTGTCCGGACCAAGAACTTCTGCCTTCGTGCGCCTGATTTAAACTTTTGACTGCTATCCTCAGTCTACCTGCAGAGTAGCAGGTTGTGTCTCGCTTAGTCTGGCCCCTATCCCATAAGCTGTCCGATGTGTAGTTTTCATCCATCGACAGCACATGGGGTCACTGAGACACGCAAGCTCCCCCACCATGGCAAGGTGGAGACACATCGGGGGAGATATGTGATTTAATACCCTATCATCAGGAGAATCTCAGCACAGCAAACGAACTCCGAATCACAGGCGAGGTTGGAAACGTATGAACACCAGAATCATAGATGCTAGACATACCTTTTTGCGGGCAGGTTTTCTCATTCTGAAATGTAGCCACAGCAGTCGTCGGTTTGTCATCTCTCCATATTCAATTGCTGGAGGAGTTTTGACATGCGTAACGTGCACACCCCCCCCCCCCCTCCTCCCACACACCCCCCACCTTGAGGGTCTCACTATTCTTAGAGCAAGCAGACACATCCTGCCTACCACGCTGTTTTACGCTGCTATGTTACTGAATAGAGAATGTGCTGCACTGAGCTTGAGAGCAGCCGACAGGCAGCTGTTAGTTTTGGTCTGAAGTTGTCGAAGGTTGTTATATAATCACTTTATAGACATTGACTAAGTCACCTACCAGCATGATCACTTCTAAGAAGGAAAACAATGGCAGACTTCCTTCGTAACAGATAATTGTAAAACTATAACAGTCAAAGAAATTATGCAGAACCAATGTTACGACAGGGGACAAGTTCCTCATGGGTCAGGTCACTGGATCGTGCTATCACTTTGATTTATTTTGAAACGACCCACGCCGTAAATCCCTTGACAGTTGAAAATCGAAAAAGAGTAGCCTAACGGCGCTGCCCGGGCAAAATTTCGAGTTAACAAATCTACCCAAAGTATTTCAGGATTACGCCAGTGCTACAGAGTTCGTGCACTGAGCTGAGATTCTCTTGACTCGGGCTTGAATTAGGAGTAGAACGGAGCACTTATGGGTTACACCCGTGATGTTGATCCGTCGATTAAACTAAACCAAACGATTTTTTTTTCAATCTTGCACTGCTTGAAACACGTTCTTTTCAAAAACATCAATGAGCACACAGTTAAACCAGGAAGCTCTACGGAAGGAAAGACGCACACGGGTACCAGCGAAATATATCTGCGGACGTTGCGACACAAGACTTCATCGAGAGTTGAGTTTGTGTTCTGTTTCTGAGAGCCCCTGGAATCTTAGCGACATGACGCTCGCTACAGCCCAGTTGGGCATTGGTCCTACCTCAATCATGACGGATTCGAATGTTTAACATTGACCGGGCACTGTGTCTTTTTTTATTTTTTTCATATCCTATTTACAGGACTTTTGCTGTCAACACCAGCATTTGTCAGCTGTCTTGGCAAGTTTTACGTTCAGTAGTTTGCCATTGCTTTCTGAACGCCGGCTCACATATCTTTCGTAAGAATCCAACGTGACGCGATCCACAACCGAATCTCGCAGCTTTGTTTCGTACGTGAGTATACGGGATTACGAACAGCGTCCCTTAATCCTTCGCCAGGGAGCCGGCGTTCTATGTCTACCAAGTCAAAATAGAAATCGAAATCGTATCTAAATTTGCCTTAGGATATAAAGGCGGATGACATGATTAATTTAATTTAGTTGCATGCCCTTCACAGGACGTAGAAGTCAACCCCACAGCATATTTGGCTGGTTCATGATTCCTGGGAAGTTTACGTTCAATATTGTGCCATGCTTTCTGAGACGAACCAGCACCTATACCTTTTTTTCGAAAAAAAAATCGGCATCGCTGTGTTTCGAACCCAGGATTACGAAACGCGTCCGTAACACCTTCGCCACGAAGCGGGTGGAGGACGGATACTGACGCAATTATTGGAGCTCAAGCCAACGAACACAAGCATAGCAAGCAAGCAAGCATCCACAGAGTTCCGACAGTCTATAAATATGTCCAATGCGCCTTAAGGCGTGTGCCTGGGTCTTTTACTAACGTTACTTACTTTGTTTGTGGCGTTAATTGAAATGTTTGGATTACTTATTTTAGATTGTGACATTCAAGGTTTCTAGCTAAGCTAGTGGCTGTGGAAATGTGGTTTCTGAGAAAATTCAAAGATACCATGGACAGACAGAAAAACCAATGACCAAGTCCTACAGAAACAAATGGAACCGTATAATGATTAGAGAAATTAGACGTGGTCAATCAATTTTTTGGTACTCGTTGTGAGAAGAAATAAATTGAAGAACTTTGTGACAACTTTTCAAGATCGAGTGGAAGAGAACAAGGGGAGCGCAGAGAAGTAAATACCTGAATGGCTTGGCCACGTAGTCGAGACAAGAATACTGAGCTGATCCACGACTCTGGTGATCGAGTGAGATGGCAAAGCATGACCGCTCACGCTTACCGGTATGGCACATGATGATGATGATGAGTTGCACTGTGGCGAATTGGTTACGAACGAGATTCGCAATACCACATTACCGCGTTCGAAACACAGTTTCCGTCTTGTGCTGATTTTACGCAATGACATGAGTGTCGGTTGTTCAGAAAGCAATGGTAAACTACTGCCAAGAAACTACAAACAGCCAAATAATGCTGGGGTTGACTGCGACAATTTGTTAAGAGAATGCAACTAACTTTAACACCTAGGCTAAAGTTGAGCTGAGTTGAGCTAATAACTGACATCACTGCACACAGGACATTCCCATATGCGCTCCGTCCCCTCGTTCAACAGTCAGCGAAGAGTCACACTACTAATCGTTCCCACCGCTATCTGATTGAAAGATAGCATGGTCTTCCCTCTAATTTTTGAGTTTCTACCAGAACCCGTGCCAATCCTCCGCAATCTCATACTTTTCATATTGGGTTCTCAATCTGTTCCCCCGCCTTTTCCACCTCCACTCACAGGGGCACGATCACATCCTCCTTGCCAATAGGTAATCTACCACCAAGCGGTGCATTCCCTGCTAGCCCTGTTCATTTAGCTAGGTTAAAATAAATCACAATCGTTGAATGTCAGAAAGAGAATGCTAAAATGGCACATGCCACCGAATTATGGAATGTGAATGAGCTTATAAAAAAGAGCTTAGAAGCCACGGAGAATTAGTTTCCCTGTCGAATATTGCGAATACCTTGGACCGCTATTGAAAAACACAACGAAAGCCTGGAAGAGGCTAATGGAACTAGAACATTATATACAAAAATACGAAAGAGACAAACAGCTTTCTTTGGTTATGTGGTGAAAGGGGAAGCATTTGAGAACATTGCGACAACTAGAATGATCAGCAGAAAAAGAGGCAGGGGCAGACTAAGAGCAATTTTGCTGGATAGACCTTGTGAAACGGTGAGCTCACTGAGTGTTACTAAGTCATATTGACCCTGTCTTCATTAGAGCTTTAACTCTTGCTGTTCCTGTCTCGCGAGTTGTGATGTGTGAGTACTGTTCTACTGACCTATGTCCGTCTTAACTCTTTTCTGTCCATGACAACGGTGGCATGGAAGAATATCATCGGCAGAGTAGGCCTAGAGACACCAAGGACAGCGATTTATGAAGAGACATGCAAGCTTCTTCAGTTGGCCGGGCATATGGTGATGATGATGATGATGAGGATCGGCTGGCCGAGAGGCTAGAACGCCGGACTCTCATTCGGGAGACCCGGGTTCGATCCCTCGGTAAGGTGTCGGATTTTTTTCTGTCGGGGGCAAAAAGAAAATCCTAACCTGCACAGTTCGCGGCGACTGCATTAGCCAGGCGGCCTTTATTCCTCAGGCTCAAAGACCCCACTGCCATACACCGCAAGGTACTATGTTGGCAGTAAATGGCAGTTTTTTAAATGACAGATGATGATGATGATGATGATGATGATGATGATGATGATGATGATGATGATGATGATGAGCTAAGATATTTTGTTAGTTGATGAAGACTGATCGAAACGCTCGCTTGGATCCGTGTGTATTTCTTGCCGCCGAGCTTCCAGGTAATATTGTGTTCATTCGTTTTCTTCTATATCAGTATTGAAAACAATCACACCCTTTTTTCGATACCGATCTTCTCAACCAAGTTAAGCACGAACCGCCACGCCGTTTAACTCCAGGCATCCACGAAAATATGCCAGTGAACTATAACTTAACCACAACAACGCCTTTCTAGCTCTACCAGCAATAAAAATGTAATACAAATGTAATACAAGTGCTAAAAGAGAAGAGAAGCCCGGGATGTGAGGTGAGGAATAAATAGAAACCAACTCTATAATAACTTAATCATGTTTAATAATCCGTCCCCGCGGGAGAACGGGAGAACGTCTGTCCCTCATTAGGGACATTTGCACCAATTAATATCGCGATAACCCCAGCTCGACTGGCCGTCTGGAGACTCGGAGGACCGGAAAAGTCCTATCCGCTTGAAAACGACCGTTAACAAGACACGAACTCTAGCTAGCATCTGCGCTCTCCGTTCTTTTACTCGTTCCATCAGTTGACTGGAATGAATCCTAGCTCAAGAGTTCTCTCTCGGTAGAGCCTGCCAACATGTGCGAATGTTAAAAGGGGATATTTAGTGCGTTGTGGCAATGTTTGATAAGCTTGTGAGCTTCAACCGGGAGTTCTCGCTTGGTAGTGTCTGTCAACTTCCGCGAATGTTATAATGGGATACTAGGTGGGTTGTGGAAAAGCTCGTTTAGTTGGCAGTGTCTTGCATCTTAAGCCGTGTTGGATTTGTTCTGCAGAAGGAACAAAGCTGCCCAAAGTTTGGAGATCTCTAATGTCAACGCTATGTCGAAATGACATTTACAGGGTGTATTTTTAATGAATGTGGGGTTTTTGAAAATATTGCCGTTCCCACCGTTTTTTATTCAACCTCTGTGGAGTTCATGCAACATAAAAGGTAAATACACAACTTGGAACGGCAATATTTTCAAAACCCCCACAGTCATTAAAAATACACCCTGTATAAACCAGTTTTCACATATCCAAACGAAATACAGACACGCGAATACACAAAATTGGAATACTGACATAATTCGGACACAAGAAAACTTGTCTGTTAAAGTGCACTTGCATAGACAGATTGGTTGATTAATTGACTGATTGACAGGTTGATTAACTGAACAGACAGACAAGCGATCAGAGAGGCAGATAAACAAACGGATGGGTGGATGGACGGACTGACAGAGACAAACGGATTGGTCAGTTGCTAAGCAGACGGTAGCGGGCCGAACCGTTCAAGAATCCAGTGGTGCCCACTCTATGACCACGAGCAGCATGACGATGGAGGTGATGGCAGTTACACAGGCTTTCATATGGCTGGAGTCACAGCATTATACCAACGTGTGTGTACTAAGTGATTCAATGAGCATGATTCAGAAGGTCGAAGCTGGATCTGTACGTAGACAGTGGACTCAATCGCTGCGGAAGTCTGTTGTCCGTAAAGTCACCTTCATCTTCGTCCCGGGACATGCGGGAGTCGAGGGAAATTAACGAGCTGACAAACTGGCTGGCTCTGCACCCCTGTAGATGGCCAGTCTATGGATCGTGCCGGTGTTATTAACGTCCTTAAGATATGGCGAGAACAGAGGACTTTGACGTCAATGATTCCACATCGCTGTCCAGGATGAAAGACCTGGGAGTAAGAATCGGCACAGCCAGACGCGAGAGGTACATCGGGAAAACAAAGCGCCTCGTCAACCAACACAGAACTGGCACTATTAGCCACCGGACGCTGATGCATATGCTGGGGGGGGGGGGGGGGGGGGAGGATCTGAGCACCTATGGACATGTCCGGAGTGCAACGAAGATACCCCAACTGATAACTGATAACTGATAACTAACAGACTACTGAGGCAGATGGACAATGTATGGACCAAACATAATGTGAGTACGTGATCTCAAGTTAAACGTACGAGTAATCCCACAGGTCAGGCACGTTTCTTACACTGGGTCACGGCTGTATAAACTGTAGTAACCGGCTCAATTATTCGCCGCCGTTAGTACATGATGATTATAATTGTTATGTCAGTGCTCACCCAGAGGCTCTGTGTGGGATGTCATCGTCTTTAAGGACTGTCAAATAGGTTAACGTGCATAAGTCTCGGCCTTTTGGGGTTCTGGATCAACTCTATCGATTTTCTTCAGGCAAACCTTTTCAGGACCTCAAGCATTATTTTCTCGGTCTGCCTCAGTCCCTTAACCACGCATCTTTCCAGTTGTCACAAGTTCTCAATGCTTTCTTCTCAGTACAACTCAAAGAACACTGTTTTTATTATGGCTGTATATATGTTCTTTTTCTAGAGGGTTTTCCCCGACAATCATTGTTAGTTTAAAAACAGACGCAATAAAAAGAAAATTGACGATTTCTCGGTGGCATTTCCCGCATGCACACATTTCGCAAGGTGAAGTAACACTGAAGCAAATAGGACTGTAAGAGCTGTAAAAAAAAAAGGCCGGGAAAAAAAAAAAAAAATTAAAAAAAAAAAAACCCCTGCAGAATCCTCCTCCTTGAAGGTAAGCATTCTTTTTACTTGTCAAAGACATTTTAGCAAAAAGTAGACCTACCGCCATCTTTGAACTCCCGGGTCCAAACTTTTAACCCCCTGGATGAATTTAATGTTTATCATCATCTTATGGAAAAAATACCCTACTGTAGAGTTATACATATGAAGTGTATAAATAAATAATATTTTGGGTGAAATATGATGTACATCGTCGTGGATATAGCGCAAATGTGTATGTTTCTTGGTTTAATTGTTTAAACTGTCTTTATGTTCCCTGGTTGTACTGTTTAAACTGTCTGTATGTTCCCTGGTTGTATTGTTTAAACTGTCTGTATGTTCCCTGGTTGTATTGTTTAAACTGTCTGTATGTTCCCTGGTTGTATTGTTTAAACTGTCTGTATGTTCCCTGGTTGTATTGTTTAAACTGTCTGTATGTTCCCTGGTTGTATTGTTTAAACTGTCTGTATGTTCCCTGGTTGTATTGTTTAAACTGTCTGTATGTTCCCTGGTTGTATTGTTTAAACTGTCTGTATGTTCCCTGGTTGTATTGTTTAAACGTCTGTATGTTCCCTGGTTGTATTGTTTAAACTGTCTGTATGTTCCCTGGTTGTATTGTTTAAACTGTCTGTATGTTCCCTGGTTGTATTGTTTAAACTGTCTGTATGTTCCCTGGTTGTATTGTTTAAACTGTCTGTATGTTCCCTGGTTGTATTGTTTAAACTGTCTGTATGTTCCCTGGTTGTATTGTTTAAACTGTCTGTATGTTCCCTGGTGTATTGTTTTAAACTGTCTGTATGTTTCGTGGTTGTATTGTTTAAACTGTCTGTATGTTCCCCGGTTTATTGTTTAAATGTCTTTATGTTCCTGGGTTTATGTTTAAACTGTCTGTATGTTCCCCGGTTGTATTGTTTAAACTGTCTGTATGTTTCGTGGTTGTATTGTTTAAACTGTCTGTATGTTTCGTGGTTGTATTGTTTAAACTGTCTGTATGTTCCCTGGTTGTATTGTTTAAACTGTCTGTATGTTCCCTGGTTGTATTGTTTAAACTGTCTGTATGTTCCCTGGTTGTATTGTTTAAACTGTCTGTATGTTTCATGGTTGTATTGTTTAAACTGTCTGTATGTTTCCTGGTTGTATTGTTTAAACTGTCTGTATGTTCCCTGGTTGTATTGTTTAAACTGTCTGTATGTTTCCTGGTTGTATTGTTTAAACTGTCTGTATGTTCCCTGGTTGTATTGTTTAAACTGTCTGTATGTTCCCTGGTTGTATTGTTTAAACTGTCTGTATGTTCCCTGGTTGTATTGTTTAAACTGTCTGTATGTTTCATGGTTTAATTGTTTAAACTGTCTGTATGTTCCCTGGTTGTATTGTTTAAACTGTCTGTATGTTTCGTGGTTTAATTGTTTAAACTGTCTGTATGTTTCCTGGTTGTATTGTTTAAACTGTCTGTATGTTTCCTGGTTGTATTGTTTAAACTGTCTGTATGTTCCCTGGTTGTATTGTTTAAACTGTCTGTAGTTCATGGTTGTATTGTTTAAACTGTCTGTATGTTCCCTGGTTGTATTGTTTAAACTGTCTGTATGTTTCGTGGTTTAATTGTTTAAACTGTCTGTATGTTTCCTGGTTGTATTGTTTAAACTGTCTGTATGTTTCCTGGTTGTATTGTTTAAACTGTCTGTATGTTCCCTGGTTGTATTGTTTAAACTGTCTGTATGTTCCCTGGTTGTATTGTTTAAACTGTCTGTATGTTTCCTGGTTGTATTGTTTAAACTGTCTGTATGTTCCCTGGTTGTATTGTTTAAACTGTCTGTATGTTCCCTGGTTGTACTGTTTAAACTGTCTGTATGTTCCCTGGTTGTACTGTTTAAACTGTCTGTATGTGTCCCTGGTTGTATTGTTTAAACTGTCTGTAGTGTTCCCTGGTTGTATTGTTTAAACTGTCTGTATGTTTCCTGGTTGTAATTGTTTAAAACTGTCTGTATGTTTCCCTGGTTGTATTGTTTAAACTGTCTGTATGTTCCTGGTTGTAATTGTTTAAACTGTCTGTGTGTTCCTGGTGTATTGTTTAAACTGTCTGTATGTTCCCTGGTTGTATTGTTTAAACTGTCTGTATGTTCGCTGGTTGTACTGTTTAAAACTGTCTGTATGTTCCCTGGTTGTATTGGTTTAAACTGTCTGTATTGTTCGCTGGTTGTATTGTTTAAACTGTCTGTATGTTCCCTGGTTGTATTGTTTAACTGTCTGTATGTTCCCTGGTTGTATGTTTAAACTGTCTGTATGTTCCCTGGTTGTACTGTTTAAACTGTCTGTATGTTCCCTGGTTGTATTGTTTAAACTGTCTGTGTGTTCCCTGGTTGTATTGTTTAAACTGTCTGTATGTTCCCTGGTTGTATTGTTTAAACTGTCTGTATGTTTCCTGGTTGTATTGTTTAAACTGTCTGTATGTTCCCTGGTTGTATTGTTTAAACTGTCTGTGTGTTCCCTGGTTGTATTGTTTAAACTGTCTGTATGTTCCCTGGTTGTATTGTTTAAACTGTCTGTATGTTCCCTGGTTGTACTGTTTAAACTGTCTGTATGTTCCCTGGTTGTATTGTTTAAACTGTCTGTATGTTCCCTGGTTGTATTGTTTAAACTGTCTGTATGTTCCCTGGTTGTATTGTTTAAACTGTCTGTATGTTCCCTGGTTGTATTGTTTAAACTGTCTGTATGTTCCCTGGTTGTATTGTTTAAACTGTCTGTATGTTTCCTGGTTGTATTGTTTAAACTGTCTGTATGTTCCCTGGTTGTATTGTTTAAACTGTCTGTATGTTTCCTGGTTATATTGTTTAAAATATTTGTATTTTTCCTGGTTGTATGGAGAATCTGCATGTTATGTTATGTCGTACACGTATTTCGTGATGTTTGTTATTACTACAAAATAGGGGCCCAAGGCAGTGACATGCCTGGATGGGGCAGCGTAGGAACCAAGACATGTCTTCTTGGCCTAACCCTGGGGATCCTGTAGACAATCTATAGTCTAGTCCTAACCCTGGGGATCCTGAAGACAATCTATAGTCTAGTTCTAACTCTGGGGATCCTGAAGACAACCTATAGTCTTGTCCTAACTCTGGGGATCCTGAAGACAATCTATAGTCTAGTCCTAACCCTGGGGATCCTGAAGACAATCTACAATCTAGTCCTAACTCTGGGAATCCTGAAGACAATCTATAGTCTAGTCCTAATCCTGGGGGTCTTGAAGAAAATCTATATTCTAGTTCAGAACTTCTCAAAGTGGGGTCGTAATTTCCTTGTGCATTCTAGTGAACAACTAGGATTAGAATTGAATTGTAAGAAGCCACAGATTATGGTCGTCACTACAGGAAATACCACAATGTAACATACAAGTAAATGGGCATATTCTTAAACAAGTGAATCGGTACAGTTACCTCGGAACAGTCATAACATCAGATGAGAGATGTCTTAAAGAAATTAGAACAAGAATTGCCATTGCGAATGTAGCCTTTTTCAAGATGAAAAACATACTAACAAATAAAAAGATATCAATTAAAATGAGAAAAAGAGTGTTGAAGTGCTACTTAGAACCTGTCCTTTTGTATGGATGTGAAGCGTGGACAATTAGCAGACAAACTGAAAAACATCTGATGCCTGTGGAAATGTGGTTTCTGAGAAAAATGCAAAGAATACCATGGAAAGACAGAAAAACAAGTCCTTCAAGAAACAAATGAAGATCGTAAACTGATTAGAGACATTAGACATAGACAATCAAAATTTTTTGGGCATGTTATGAGAAGAAATGAATTGGAGAACTTGGTGACAACTGGCAAGATTGAAGGGAAGAGACCACGGGGAAGACCGAGAAGTAAATACCTGGACGGCTTGGCTACATGGCATGGTCGAGACAGAAACCGGAGCTGATCCACGACTCTGGCGATCGAGTGAGATGGCAAAACATGACCGCCCACGATTATCGGCATGGCACATGATGGATGGATGGATGGATTCTGAAGACCAAGCAATATGGGAACAGGGGACATAAAAAGATATGATTGGAACTTGTATACACGGAAGTGTATCCCTTAACAGGGAGTCCTTCTGTTTGTATAGCAACAGCTGAAATCGACTAATAGACAGTGTTTCGATATATTTGAAATTTCGTCGAATACAGTATGCGAAACGCGGTCTGTTAACTCTATGTTAAGTGCAAATGTTAAGTGATGTAAGTTTAACTGACAGTCCAAGATATTAGCAACATTTGTCTCAGAAACCGTATCTCGTTGTCTCCAAGATCGTCTTAATGTGTTAGTTTACATTTCGAGATTCATTCTCATATTTCAGAACAGTTTCTATGTTGTTGTTGTTGTTTTTTTTTCTGCATATCCTTTACAGGACATCGCTGTCAACACCATCTTTCAGCTGTATGTTGATTTCTTGGCAAGATTACGCTCAGTAGTTTGCCATTGATTTCTGAGCGGCCGACTCACATACCCCGTAAGTTACCGATGCGATTCGAACCATTTCTGATTCTCAACGTCATCACGTTACCCACGAGAGTATACGAGATTAAGGAGAAAAGTCGCTAACCTCTAAACCACGAAGCCGGCAATTTCTATTTACATTTCAATATTCTCGTACTGACAATTCACGCGAGTGGCTTACCACATAAGATACTTTGTGTGGGACGTACTGTATGGACATGAATGCTGGGAAATGAAATTATCATGAAACTAGAAGCCGCGGAGACGTTGTTTCTGGGGAGAATATCGGACACAGAGGAGGAAGCAAACGTTCTAGTGTTTGTATGGTTAGTTAAGTCGTTACTGGATTAGCGATCATTAACATAAGGAGAACATGAGTAAGAAGTATGGGCTATTTCAACATAACAAGTGAGATAGAGAAATGAGCTTTGTGCAGTGGAATACACTTAATGGCAGTGGAAATTTGATTTCTGAGGAAAATGCAAAGAATACCATGGACAGACAGAAAAAAGACGAGCACGTCCTACAAGAAGCAGATGAAAACCGTAAACTGATTAGAGAAATTAGACGTAGACAGTTACAATTTTTTAACACGTTATAAGAAGAAATAAACTAGACAACTTGGTGACAACTGGCAAGCCTGAGGGGAAAAGAAGAAGGGGAAGGCAGAGAATCAGTATCTGGATGACTTTGTTGGCATTCTGGCAGCGGCCTTATGGTCAACAAAAGAACACGGAGCGAGTCCACGACGCTGGTGTTCTTGTGAGATTGTGAAACATGACCGCTCACTCTTATTGGAATGGCACATGATGTATGTTCTACTTTCATTAGCTTTTTCTCATGCAATCACTGTCAATGACTCTGTCACTCTAAGCCATTCGCAACAATCGTCTCAGAAACCACATCTCCGTTGGTTTCAAACTTTCTTCATTTGTTCGTTTGTGTTCCACGATTCACTAACTTGAAAAAGAACATGTTCTATGTAACATTTCAGTTTTCCCATTCCGACATCCGATGATAGTGACTTATAGCATAAGATGCATTTCATTGTCTGAATCCATCTGGTCCAACATGGCGTATAGGCGGTTGAGGTGTTAAGGTCTCTGGGGTATTTTTGCTTCTGGCTAAGGCTTGTCTACTCATTTTCCTCATGTTGAACTGGTAGTACATTGTCCCTTCGCTCAGCTACTGAGTTAAGTGCTTGGAGCTACACTCTGAACTGTGGATTTCGTGTGGAGTGATTTTACATCTGTCCGCGGTTGTTTGTATTGTGAACTGCATGTTCAGAAAATGGCCGCGGACGATTGTTGAACAAGCTAGTTTTGTATTATGCAGTAAAGTGTGTGAAGCTGCTGCTTTTCTAGTGACCGCCGCTTCCATCGACGATGAGCTGTAATTTTCGTGGCGAACTGTTGCGTTGGCATTCTGGCAGCGGCCTTATGCATGTACCTGCCCGTGCGTGCTGTTAGTTTGTCGGTACTACTGTTTTATTGGTAGCGGGGTAGGGGTACCCCCTATCAAATGAGAAGTAAGGTGCCTCCTTCCCTCCGCTAGCCTACGGGACACCCTTGGGCAAGGTGGAGTACCCGTTTAGCGCC
The DNA here is from genome assembly GCA_014155875.1 of Cepaea nemoralis. Classification (NCBI taxonomy): domain Eukaryota; kingdom Metazoa; phylum Mollusca; class Gastropoda; order Stylommatophora; family Helicidae; genus Cepaea; species Cepaea nemoralis. Next base: position 211,404 of record JACEFZ010000555.1, on the reverse strand, counting down.
CCCCCCCCCCCAACAGGGTAACGTGAAGCCATGGGAGCAGGTGGTGGATTGGACTTGGGAGCAGCCGACAGATAGTTGGTTATGGTTTCAAGTTAGTGACGGTGGGCAGAGGGTCTCTCAGTAGAGACAATGTCTACGGTCATCCGATCAGTATGGTCACTGCCAGGAAGGAAGAATAATAGACTTCCCTCCTTATTGATTCCCGGGCAGAGGAGGCTCGTCAGTCTTGGTTGGTATCTCTTCTAAGAGAGGGAACTCTAAATCTCAAACCTCCGCTGCCTTGCGGGTATACCCATATGGGAAAGGCCTCGAGAGTAAACCCTGAGGACAAATCCGGAGATGGAGTCCCTAGGGCAGTTCCATGTTGTAAACAACATAGTTCTGGCAACTCCTGCGACGGCATCGATGCCAAGTTGCATTGGCTACTGCCTTTCCCTTGGTCAACATCGGCGACGTGGAGAGGGGGAACTTGCTACTGGGCAACAGCTGGTTCTCCGATTTCCATTGCCCAGGCTTGTGCCCTGAAGAGTAAAGCGGTGACACAACACGGGAAGCAGCATTTGCCGGTTATAAGTCTTAATGCTCGATTGGCGTAGAGCAAGGCGCCAGGGGCTACTTCCGACGGTGGGAGAGATCATCGTATCTCACTAGACAGCTACCGCCCGCCTAAGCTGGGCAGCCCCCAGTCAATAAGGTGTTGTCTCGCCACGGTTCATCTGCTCCTGAGGGTGTGTGGAGCTTAGGGGAAAATCCTGACACATGGACCCCAATCTATACACCTAGCAACAAGAAAAAAACAAAACAACCGGCCCTAAGGCTGGGAACATGGAACGTAAGAACCATGACCCCAGGCGTCTCAGACGATCTAAACGAGATTGTGGATGCCCGCAAAACTGCAGAAATAAACAACGAACTACTAAGAATGGGGATAGACATTGACGCTCTGCAAGAGACCAGACTCCAAGAATCTGGAAGCATCAAGGAGAGGGACTTCACTTTCTACTGGCATGACAAGCCGTGCGGAGAGACCAGGGAGCATGGAGTTGGCTTCGCTATCAGAAACAAGCTGCTTAATTCCATCATACCACCAAGTGATGGCACTGAAAGAATACTGAAGCTCCAACTCCAGACAGAGGCAGGCCCAGTTAGTATTATAAGCTTTTACGCCCCAACACTAACCGCAGCATCAGAATCTAAAGACAAGTTCTATGACGACCTTAGCAAAGAAGTCAGTGAAACACCAGAGAACCAACATCGTTTTATCCTAGGGGATTTCAATGCCAGGGTTGGCTCCGACCACAAATCTTGGCCTTCATGTCTAGGACAGTTTGGCGTTGGGAAGATAAATGACAATGGACAACGTCTCTTGGAATTCTGCAGCCACCATAATCTGTGCGTGACCAACACCTTCTTTGACACGAAACCTCAACACAAGGTTCATGGAGGCACCCCAGATCAAAGAACTGGCACCAACTCGACCTGGTGCTCACTAAACGCAGCAACCTCCGCAATATCCGGCTGACTCGCAGCTACCATAGTGCTGACTGCGACACCGACCATTCACTCGTCTCCAGCAAGGTGAAGATAAAGCCCAAGAGAATCTACAGAAGCCGAACAGAAGGAAGACCACGCATTGACACCAGCGGCACCCAAAATAAAGAGAAGGTCAACAAATTCATGCAGGCTCTATCGGATACTCTGCCTGGCCCCACAAACGGAAATTCCACCGAGAGATGGAGTCATTTTCGCGACACCATCTACAATGCAGCACTATCAACATTTGGCAAGAAGCAAACTAAGTCAACCGACTGGTTTGAAGCACACTCTGAAGAGATGCTCCCAGTCCTGGAGATAAAGAGACATGCATTCTCAATGTATAAAACATCACCTTCAGAGAAAACACTTCAGGCATTGCGAACGGCCAGAAATAGAGTACAACAGATGGCAAGAAGATGTGCGAACAGGCACTGGCTACAGCTCTCTGCTCAAATTCAAACTTGTGCAGACACTGGAAATATAAGAGGAATATACGAGGGCATCAAGCAAGCTGTCGGTCCATCACAAAATAAGATGGCCCCTTTACGATCAACTGAGGGGGTAATCATAAAAGATCGAGCGAAACAAATGGATCGCTGGGTAGAATACTACTCAGAGCTATACTCAGTGGATAACACGGTCAGCGAAGAAGCTCTGGAAGCCATCGATCAACAGTCCGCCATGCATGCCCTGGATAACGAACCTTGCCCCACAGAAATCAGCGAAGCACTAGACTCTTTCAAATCCGGCAAGGCACCTGGAAAAGATAGTATTCCACCTAAAATTTTAAAATGTAGCAAAGAAACAATCATCCCAGAACTGTATGCAATATTTCAGCTCTCCTGGAAAGAAAAATCAATACCACAAGATATGAAAGACGCAAACATCGTTACCCTTTATAAAAACAAAGGCGACAGAAGCGACTGCAACAACTATCGCGGCTTTTCCCTACTCAGCATTACAGGCAAGATTTTTGCCAGAGTAATCCTTAAAAGATTACACATTCTTGCTGAAAGAATCTACCCCGAATCGCAGTGCCGATTTAGACCCAACAGGTCCACCATCGATATGATTTTCTCACTCCGGCAGCTCCAAGAGAAGTGCAGAGAACAGAGAAAGCTATCATATATTGCCTTCATCGACCTCACAAAGGCATTTGACCTCGTGAGCAGAAGCGGCCTTTTTAAGGTCTTTGAAGGGACGCAGAGGTGTTTCCAAGGCACCAGGGCCGGGTTATATACTGGCCAAGACATATTGACGCGTCCACGTCGAGCGTCCTGGGCAACAGGTCCCTTCGGGGTCCTGGCTAAAGTCAATAGGATCGCCGATTCCTCCGAAGTCGGAGAGTGTCTGCCTGTGCGGCGAGGAACCACCAGTCTGCACACCAATAAGCCAGACATGGGACAACGGATACTCACGCAAAACTCAGGTCCTGTATGACATCACACTTATGTTGGACAACAGGATGCCTTCATCCGACATACAGGACTTCGCGTTGGAGCTCAAGCCAACGAACACAAGCAAGCAAGGTCTTTGAAAAGGTCGGATGTCCACCCACCCTTCTTAGTCTCGTGAAATCATTCCACGAAAACATGCCGGGGACCATTTTATTTGACGGCTCAACATCCCAGTCATTCAGCATCAGCAGCGGAGTAAAGCAGGGCTGCGTGCTTGCTCCTACACTCTTTGGTATCTTCTTCGCTGTTCTCTTAAAACAGGCATTTGGAACTGCCACTGAAGGCATATACCTCCACACAAGATCTGATGGCAAACTTTTTAACCCATCAAGACTCAAGGCAAAGACCAAAATAAGATCAAGATGCGTAAGAGAACTACTTTTTGCAGATGATGCAGCACTGACTACTCATACAGCAGAAGATCTCCAAAGACTCATAGATCGTTTTGCAGCCGCCTGCAAAGACTTTGGGCTCACCATTAGCCTAAATAAAACACAGGTGATGGAACAAGACGCTGGTGCGCCTCCGTCAATCAAAATTTCTAATTACGAATTGAAGGTCGTCCACGAGTTTGTGTATTTGGGGTCGACAATATCAGATAATCTTTCATTAGAGACAGAAATCGACAGACGCATTGGAAAGGCAGCCACAACATTTTCCAGGCTAGCTAAAAGAGTTTGGGAGAATAATAGACTAACAGAGCGTACAAAAGCTCAAGTATATAAAGCTTGTGTTGTTAGCACACTACTCTATGGGTCTGAATCCTGGACCCTGTACTCAAGACAGGAAAGGAAGTTGAATTCCTTCCACATGAGATGTCTGAGACGTATCCTGGGCATAACATGGAAAGACCACATAACAAACAAACATGTGCTTGAAAGAGCAGATATTACCACAGTGCACACCCTCCTCAAGCAGAGACGCCTCCGGTGGCTGGGCCACGTATCTCGAATGGAGGATGAACGTATTCCCAAAGATCTCCTATACGGAGAACTAGCCACAGGAAAGAGGCCAACCGGAAGACCCCAAATGCGATATAGGGATGTGTGTAAACAAGATATGAAAACCCTTGGAATAGATCCAGACACGTGGGAGAGAGTTGCAACAGACAGATGCTCCTGGAGAAGAGATGTACGAAACGGACTGGTGCTCTTTGAGCGCAATCTGATCCAACAAACTGAGGATAGGCGGCACAGGCTCAAAGCGCAGTCACTTACTGCGGGACTTGCCTCGTCTTACAGATGCGGAAACTGTGACAGGGAATGTCACTCTCGCATTTGACTATACAGTCACCAGCGGTGCTGCCAGGCACCTCCCAAGCGGCACAACTCTATAGTCCTTCAGGACTGAAAGAGGCCTACTACTACTGTTTGTTCCACTTTTCACAAGGGCAGTGAGGGGCATTTTGTGTGATATTCACTGGCACAGGAACTGAGCATTATGGGGGTTAACCTATGAAATGAAGTTGGAACCGCAACTAACTAACTAACTAACTAACTAACTAACTATTGTCTGAAATAAACGCTTGCTTTGCCTATTCTGCTGTTGGTATCTGTCGCGCATCTTAACATCTAATGTTGTTTCTAGGTATTTGAAATTATCAGGCTGGTTAAACATTTTCCCGAATATTGTTATGTCACAAATTGGTGTTGTCTGTTTGTATGATATGAATATTGCTTCTGTTTTCTTAATAATGTATGGAAGTCAATTTATGCACATCTCTACTATTACAATGTTTAACAGCTGTTGTAGATCATCTGCGTTTTTATCTGTCAATACCATGACATATGCATATTGTAGATTGTTGATATTATAACCGTCAAAACATATTCTTGACATCTATGTTTTTTATCTCTTCTCGTTATCATTTCGCTACATGGGTGGAAGAGAGCCAGTGCAAATACATTCTCAAACTCCTTGCTTTATCTATTCATAATTGCCCTTTTTATTTTCTAAATTAATGTATGTTTATTGTTTCCAGTAAATATGTTTTATTTTAGAGATCCCCTATCAGAATTTTTTTTTTTTTTTAGCATATCCTTTACAGGACTTAGCTGTCAACACCAGCATCTTTCAGCTGTATGTTGATCTCTTGGCAAGATTACGCTCAGTAGTTTGCCATTGCTTTCTGAGCGGCCGGCTCAGTATCCCGCAAGTCACGAGCGGGGGTCGAACCGCCTCAGCTCTCGCTCCGCTACGAAACTCTGCGTGATAAACTAATTCGATGGACCAACATCATGGCACGCGGGTGCAACCCATAAGTGCTCCGTTCTCCTCCTAACTCAAACCTGAGTCTGGAGAAACTCAGCTCAGTGCACGAACTCCTTAGCACCGGCGAGGATCCTGATATACTTTGGGTAGATTTTTTAACTCGAAATATTGCCCGGGCAGCGCCGTTAGGCTAATCTTTTTCCATTTCCAACAATACACCCGTGCGTCCAATCTCACTACCCAGAGATCAGGGGAAATTTTATTACTAGAAGTCCATGAGAAAAGATCCCGGTCATACCGGGACATGAACCTGGGACCTCCAGCACTCGATGCGGACACTATACCTCGAGACCACGCAGCCCCCGTATCAGAATTAATACCCCCAACTATCTGATCAGTTATCAAAGAACGTGATATATTCTATAAAGCACCAGTATATGTCTTTGTACTTCTCTATTGATCTCTTTAGTAGTATTACATATGTTTATATTGCATTGTATGTACTCTTAACTTTCACAAATTTACACTGGTAGCCACTTATTTCCAGTCGTTACGTTCCTTCTTGATCTTCTTCTTTTGATTCTGAGTATGAGTTTGGTGTTATGGTGTATGAGACACATTGCACGAAATGCTTTGTATTCATTTGCCTCTTGTTACTAACCAACAGATAACTCAAAGACTAGTGTCTGCCCAGGATGTTTAGACTAGTGTCTGCCCATGATGCCCCACAGACTAGTGTCTGTCTAGGATGTCCCACAGACTAATGTCTGTCCAGGATGTCCCACAAACTTGTGTCTGCCCTGGATGTTCCACAGACTAGTGTGTGTCCAGGATGTCGCACAGACTAGTGTCTGCCCTGGATGTCCCTCAGACTAGTGTCTGTCCAGGATATCCCACAAACAAGTGTCTGCCCCGGATGTCCCACAGACTAGTGTCTGTCCAGGATGCCCCACAGACTAGTGTCTGTCCAGGATATTCCACAGACTAGTGTCTGTCCAGGATGTCCCAAAGACTAGTGCTCACCCAGGATGTCCCACAGACTAGTTTTCACCCAGGATGTCCCACTGACTAGCATCTGCCCACGTGTCTCTCAGACTAACATCTGTCTTGATTGCCATATATACTAGCGTCTGCTCACGTGTCTCTCAGACTAACATGTCTTGATTGCCGTATATACTAGCGTCTGCTCACGTGTCTCTCAGACTAACATGTCTTGATTGCCGTATATACTAGCATCTGCTCAGGATGTCCCGCGTGTAAGTGAACAGGGGTGTGGGTAAATGAATATAAAACATCTAGGCCTCTAGTTCCATCACCAAAAAAAAATATAATTTCGTGTAAAAGTACTGGAGAGTTTTATCCATCATGGACCATAGCTTTAGGAAGAGAACATCCCAACTGCACCTCCCACTGGTAGAGGATTGGAAACACACAAGGGTGTGGCAAACACAGCTCCGGGGACCGAATATCAACCGGGTTAAGTGGGCAACTCTGCAGCTGAGCAGAGCAAGACACTCATTTGTCCTGACAGTCGGAAATGGCTGTCAAAGGCACAGGTAAAAGACCCCTAGTGGATGTGGATGTCAAAGGGAAACATTCACATTATCTTCCCAAGATTGCATGAGTACCCACATGTTATAGCCAGTCAAAAACTGTCATTTACTACCGATATAGTACCTTGCGGTGTATAACGGGGGTGGGGGTGGGGGGTGTCTTGAGTCTGAGGAATTAAGGCCGCCTGGCTAGTGCAGTCGCCGCGAACTGTGCAGATTAAGATTTTCTTTTTGCCCCCTGTCAGAAGTCGGGGTGCCCCACCGGCTAGATGAAAGTATTTTTCACTGGCGAGCAACCCCTAATAGTCAGAAACTGACTAGGGACAAAATCTATATGGCTGAACTATAGATTAGGCCCATGAATATCCAACGTACAGCTCCAAGTGGCTCGTTACAAAATGAAATGAACTGTGCTGAATATTCGCCAAGGAATGGGAAAGAGAAGGTTAGCTAAGATAGATTTTTACGTCTGAATTAAAGTTTAAGGACAACTATCCTAGTACAGGTTTTTCTCCCTGACTGCTCCTTTCCTTGGTGTGTAAGTGAACCCCCACCAATGTACACACACAACACGTATGCACAATTGGAATTAAAAGATAACGACAGAACTATGAGTTACAATACTACAACATTTATTTACTAATCATAATCATAGACATAGGATGATTGTCAATATGAGAATGATGAAATCATATACATATTGATCTTGATGACAAATATTACGTAACTTTACTTGTTACTTCATCTATCTGGATCTGTGGTCCAGATCCCCACTCTCCAGTAGACTCAACAAAGAAGAAACAGCTTGCCGGTATTCTGACGATCCTGTCAGTCCTGACACTCCTAGTCAGTAGTCTCTAGTCTTGAGATCTATAACATAGGTGCTCCTTGTGAGAGCTTGAAAGAAAATCAAGAATGTGTTATATCTAGTTCTACATCAGCGCAATCCTAATTAAAACATATCATAACACAAACATATACAATGACCAGTCTGGCCAAGTTTATCTTCCAGCTCTACTGTGTTCACCATCCTCCTTCTCCCTACTGTCTTTAGTCTGGGACGGGCTTTTCAATTGTCTCACACGCCTGTAATGATTACATTTCTGCCGCCCCATGTCCATGTCGCTAATACAGAAATTCTGTGTCGTACAGCCGCTCTGTCCAAAATTGGTTTAGCAGCTCACAGGATCGGTAATGGTATTATAATAATGCCTGATCATTCGGGCTTACAAGCCGTGACCAGTAGCTGTGCCAGGTTTCCATGCATTACCGTGGACGCACGCCCACAATACACTGAGAAAGTTTTGCACCCTATACCAATTGTGGGTAATGTCTGTACCATTACACCTCTGCTTCCAACACAATCATTGGCCAATGTGCCAATGCGCAGACAATAGCATAACACTTCATATTGGTAGGTTTGCATATGACAAATCAATATATCAAACATCCAATACACATAAACATATTGATTAAACTAGACATATTATGATACTTTAACATCATAGCATAATGCACTAGTTAGTTGGTATGTATACGAAATGAGACGTATATACACAAAAAGAATATGTACGAAGCATATTCCTAGCATCGTATATTCATATGAAATTACACATACATACATCCAACATATCCATAAACATTATATTACTTCAAGATGGACATCTAATGATGCTCAACATAATAGCATTAGGCATTATTAATGAGTACTAATATTGTATAGCTACAAAATGAGATATACAACAAGTCTAATTGAAGTTACCACTTAGTTACTGCTGTTGTAAGAATTAAATAAATAGTCAGTTGACTATATTCTGTACAACAAATGCACACACCAAAAAGGAGACTAGTCTAGTTTAGAAAGAGATGGCAAGCATCTGCTACGACACCTCAAGTATATCTAGACAAGACCTGCCTTCCATAAGTTTCTACTTCTCAGAAGAGTAACACTTAAAGCACAATGATATTGAACACAGAACTTAGAAAGAACACTCAAGTAACCTACGACAATGATAGTTCTTGAAATAACCTAGATCAGATATAGACTGAAAATCGGTCCATCCATCTAAGAGACTAAGAGACTTACTAAGGGACTAGTTACTAAGAAATCCTTCCTAGAAGCCAACATAATAATCATGCATATGACTACAAACATTGAGCTGGCTGCCTACCTGTTCTGAAGTCAGACTTAATCTAACATAAAACAGGCTAGGGACCCTTATTTAAGCTGAGTCAAGCAGACAGTATTATCTCCTTGGCATTCCCGTCATAAATTCTTCTTATCTCCTCCTGACAGTAATTGCAATTAACTCCAAGTCTGTCCAGTCATAAAAATTCTTTCTGCATGCACACTAGCCTTCACACCTGTGGGTCTGACCATTATTAGCCCGAGTCTTATCAGTGATTTCACACCTTGCACCTCTGCTTATCAGGTGTCATGTCAAAGTAGCAATTAGGTTCTCATGGTCAGCTGCCAGTTTACAACTCTGTTGGTAAACCAGGTTTGCTTGCGTCATGCCTGGTTGGTTTTAATTACCATTCAGTCCCCTGAGTCTGCCCTCCAGTCTGGCTGGATTGATAACCTCTGGGGGTGACCGGTACTGGTGTCAAATTAACTTCCCAACTAGAAAGCCATTCCTGGTGGTTTGTTTACTTGCAGGTTTTGCAAGCTTACGTCAAGACAGTATAGCCTTGAATATAGAGAAAACAGTTTTGTTCGTCTGTTGATCCTCTACATGGCCCATCAAAAGTGAACCGAAAATTGTTCTGGGAAGTAAAGGCTGCCAATTCGTGACACCCCCGACAGAATAAAATCTACACCTCACCGAGGATTCGAACCCTGGTTTCCCAAAGTAGAATCCGACATTCTAGCCACTCGACCAGCCGCTCCTCAGTCAGTGAACGACGTTAATGACTGTCTTAGAACATCCTAGTCCCGTAGAGACAGTCATGAGCCACAGGTATCACCAGACCGTCATCAATCTACTGATGATACAACCAAAACTTAAATGTTAGTTAGTTAGTTAGTTAGTCGACAGATCATCCTCATTGCACATCGAACCATTCAGTCCATAAGTGCTCGGATCCCCTCCTCAGCAAATCCCGCAGCGTGTAGCGGCTAACGACACCAGTTCTGTGTTGGTTTATCAATCTTCTTTGGCTTCCTAAGTAGTGTTTTTGTTTGGCCACCCCTCTTTTAATTTGCTGTTCTCGCAGTATGGCCATAGTTGTAGATTTACAGTCATCACTTGGTTCACGCAAAAGTCTTACTTCTCGTAGAGCATTCAGAATGTCAGCCTGGTCCAAGGCTCGTCCGCCCTCCACAGTAGCCTTACCTGCGAGCTTGCCAGCCCACTCATTTCCTTGTACTCCCGCATGCCCCGGCACGAAGATGAAACTAATCTTTGCCAGCCTAGACCGCTCCAGAGGCAGCAATCACTCTCTTCGGATCCACCCCATCTCTATCCTCTTGAGCATGCTCATTGAGTCGCTAAGGAAATATACCCTAGTGAATGTCTGTGTCTCGAGCCATGTTATTGCTTTACTTACTGCCATGACTTCCATAGTCAGGCTAATTGTGGTTTCAGTGAAAGCACCAGAGGCCTCCTTCATAATTCTCCCTCCGGCCTGAGCCGTAAAGGCCAATGAGTTTCTCACATGTCGGACGACCGACCCATCTGTGTAGATGACAGCATCACCGTCTAGCGAATTCTCGAAAATCAACGCTTGTACCTCCGCCTCTACAGCAGCCGTATTTTCTTGTCTGCATTTTCTGTCTAGTTGTGTGCAAACAAAAAAAGACGTACATAAATCTATTGGCACTTGTACCCACTCTTCGCCAGGTTCTAAGTCCTCAAGTGATCACACCTGTTGAAGAATGTCTTCGGCTTGACCCATCCACGACCTTCCTCTTTTTAACCTGCTGCCCTTCACCTTCTTAATTTCACTATGCAGTGGATGTTGTGTTTTGCGTCAACTCTGAGGTAGGCACGTGCCCTGCAAATTTGTATTCTGTCTTCAATGGTTGGAAAATCAAGAAAGTAGCGCATCGCCCTGCTTGCAGTATCTCTTGTATCTTATAAATCCAAGAATAATGCACATAGCTTCGTTCTGTATCCTTTCCATCCTTTCTATCTGTTTACGGATGATAGTAAGGATCGCCATCACATACACAAAAACAGACATGACCAACCCCTTGTATAGAAGACATAGATGGCGCTGCTCACAGTTTGCTGTCGCCATCACCCGCATCGCAGCCAAACCTCGCTTGGCCTTTGTTATCACCTGGTATATGTGCTTATTATAGGCAAGGCTTTGATCAAAACGTATCCCCAGGTAATTCATTAGCTGCGTTCTTACCACAGTCTCTGAACACAGATTTACAGTTGGTGTTAGAGTGTTGACAATATGATTATTCAAAGAGAACCATGTCACTGTTGCCTTTGTTGGGTTGACCATTGCCTCAACTTTAACACACCAAGTACTTATGCGATTGAGTTCTGTTTGTAGTTCCACAGCAACATGATCTCTATCCTTACCCTGGCGATACACTAGAACATCGTCGGCATATGAGAATGTACACTCCGGTCCAGTGATCTGCTTGCCAGTGATTCTCACAGTGTTCGCGTTGAACAGCACCAGAGATAA
>JACEFZ010000555.1:0-195000 GCA_014155875.1 Cepaea nemoralis | reverse complement strand
CAATAGATCTACAACAATTGTTGGACATTGTAGTAATAGAGTGCAAAGAAAGGAATCTCCTTAAATATCAAGGAAACAGTAACAATGGTGATATCAAAGAAATAGGTGATATCAAAGTGTGAAATTGATGAAGAAGAGCCCATTCTTAACCAAGAGGATAATTTTAAATACCTAGGGGGATTTATAACATCAGACGGAAGATGCACTACAGATATTAAGAACAGAATAGGGCATGCATAAGCTGCAGTTCAGAAAATGAAAAGTATATTATACAATAAGTCACTATCATTGAATGGAAGAAAGAGAGTGATGAAATGATATATAAAACCTATTTTGCTGTATGGCAGTGAATCTTGGAATGTAATCGAACAAATTAGGAAGAGTTCTTGAGCAAAATAGATGTGGCTCCTGAGACGAATGTTGCGAATACCTTGACTTGCCAGAGTAACTAACCATGATTGCTTGAATGAGGTTAATGAAACTAGGTCATTATATAAAACAATATAAAATAGGCACACATATTTCTTTGGTCACGTGATAAGAAGAGAGGCATTGGAGAACATCATGACACTGGAAAGATCGAGGGAAAGAGAAATCAAATCAAATCAAATCAAATCAAATCAACTTTATTTTAAAAAGGGTCACAAATTGGGCAAGCAGGCCCGTCTTACATTCGGCCCTTCCAATCACTCATCTTTCGTCCGTCAAGAGCATTATACATTCACACAGGAAGAAAAATAAACATTGTGAAATGAATGTTGTAAACATAAACAAGGCAAATTACCATGTTATAAGGCCCATCTCCCATCTACCCACACATCACCCCACCCACACATCACCCCACCCACACTCACCCACCACACATCACCTCACCCACACATCACCCCACACCCAGGGACACACACATACCCCACCAACCGACCCATCACCCTCCCGCACATCCCCCACCCACACACACTGCCCTCACCTATTCCCCCAACCCAACCACACTAGCCACCCACAAAAACATACCCCACCAACCCACACATCCCGCGCCACCCACATACACAACCTAACCCACACACCCATCCCCCACCCACACCTCCAACCACCCATCCACACCTCCATCGACCACATATTCCCCACCCACGCACACACATCCCCCATCAACCCACACATCGCACATCCACTCACACATCTCCAAACCACACACACACATCCCCACCAACTGACATCTCCTTACACACACAGACACACCTCCCTAACCATCTATACTTCCCCAATCCACTCACACACACACACACCACCCACACATATTTCCCCCAACCACCACACATCCCTTACTCACCCACACACTATCCCCCACCCATACACACATTCCCCGCACCCATCATACACATCGCCCACCCACACACTATCCCCCACCCACACACATATCCTCACCCACCCACCACAAACATACCCTCCACGCACACAACATGCACACATCCCCCACCAACACACCACACACATATCCCAGACCCACACACCATACACTTCTCCCCACCCGCCCTTACATCCCAATCCACCCACACACATCCCCTACCCACACAACCCCGCCACCCACACATACTTCCCCAAACCATCCACACATCTTCACCCACCCACACACTATCCCTCACCCACACACATATCCTCACCCACCCACCACAAACATACCCTCCACGCACACAACATGCACACATCCCCCACCAACACACCACACACATATCCCAGACCCACACACCATAAACTTCTCCCCACCCGCCCTTACATCCCCAATCCACCCACACACATCCCCTACCCACACAAACCCGCCACCCACACATACTTTCCCAAACCATCCACACATCTCCACACACCCACATACATCCCCCACCCATACACACATCCCCCGCACCCGTCCCATACACACATCCTCCACCCATACACACATCCCCCACACCCATTCCTACACCCCTACTTTCACCCCCAGACATCCATCCACACATCCCACCAACACCCACAAATCTCACTACCCACCAACACCCACACACCCCACGTTATATTTAATCCTTGGAAATTAACAGATAACTTGTGTTTTATTTGGCAAATTTTCTCAGAGTTAATCCCTCCTAACTCATCGAGTTGTGTTAAACCAACTAAATTATTACTAATACACAGCGCTTGAATATATTATAGAAATCAGAAAACCCTTTATTAACGCACTTCTCCAACCCGAAGAGAGGCAGAGGCACACTAAGATAAATGATGCTGGATGAACTGAGACAGTGGCATGGATATGGTTGCCAGACGTCCAGCAAAGAGAGGACATGTCCTCCTTTTTAGCTTCGTGTCCTCCGTCCGGCAGGCAAAGCTAAAAACCTTTAAAATGTCCGGCTTTTAAAATATTTTATGTTAAAATTTTTTTATGTTTTGTTGTTACAATTTAGAATGTATCTACACTCTACCGCGTGTGTACATTCTTTATTAAAACCCTTTTTCTCCGCGTTTCCATCCTGTTTCAGGATATTGCGGTCAACACCAGCATCTTTCAGCTGTATGTTGATTCCTAGGCTAGATTACGCTCATCAGAACGCCACGACTTTCTAAGCGACCGGCTCCATACTCTCATAAGTCACTGGTGCGACTCGAACCACTTCCAATTATCGTGCACTCACGTCAACCACGAGAGTATTCGAGGTTACGGGGAAAGCTGCTAACTCCTCGGCCAGGGAGCCGGTATTAAAATCCATTGCTTAATAATATTTATTTAATTTTCCTATTTATACCAAATGTGAAACACCAATTATTTGTATAATTTGAATCTAACTGTTGCTCTATTCGGCAACACTAACAATGCTGTAGTCTCTATGGTCAAAATGTTAATGTTAGGTTAGTGTATGAAGAATGCATTAGTTACTTAGAAAAGTGGTTGAAACTTTTTGATGAATTTCAGTGCTTTGGTTGGATGTACTTAAATAAAATCAAAGACTACATTTGATGACATTTTGACAAGCATATTGTACTTGAAAGAGAAGGGTATTATTGTAGATGATGTGCAATTATTTGACCAATACTGCAATCTTAAATCATTTGTGCCTCCCCCGATGTGTCTCCACCTTGACGTGGTGGAGGAGCTTGCGTGTCCCATCGACCCCATTTGCTTGCCGATGGATGAAAAACTACATATCGGACAGCTTATGGGATAGGGATCAGACTAAGAGAGACACAACCTGCTGCCCTGCAGGTAGACTGTGAGGATAGCAGTCAAAAATTTAAATCAGGTGCACGAAGGCAGAAGTTCTTGGTCCGGACAAAACTCTTAAGGCTCCCTGTCGAGGGCTGTGGCTGAACGCCTCTAAGCCACAAACCCTCGGATCTGAGAGCCAGGCTGATACCCACCTACCGAAAAATAGAGGCGTGATTCTGAGCAAGCTACATGCTCAGGTCTGATACATGTTCGAAGGCTCTCAGCTGGGAAATATGAGAGATTCCCGGATGAGAGGGCCTGGCCGTTTCTCGTTCACTGCTGCACGAAGGTAAGGTGCTGAGCCGGCAGCACATGTAGCCTACCCCGTGAGCGAGCACAAAAAGTCAGAAGTCCCCCATTCGAAGGAAATGGTTATGCAAACTGTCTGTATCTAACTCATAGAGAGTGTAGACAAAAGTGGAAGAACGTCTCAATGACGCGAAATGGAACGCACGGCGAGCGAACCTATTGCGTGGTCCGAAGTCAAAAGCAAAGCTTACCGAGTGGATGTCGCCCACAGTCTGACCGTTCCTGGTGTGTGCTTGAGCGGCCAGTGGCAAGCGAGATGCCCAACATTGGAAGTGAGGAACTAAAGCAGCCATGAGCAGGACGTGGCAACTCCTCGGGTGAGCCCAGTCTCAGAGCAATATGTGCCGGCTCTGCAATTTATGGAAGCCTCCTTGGATAGCGAGAGAATGCCCATGATCTGTCCCTGCCTTCCCTTGAGGGTTGACCATTTTGTCGTTAACCGTTCTTTCCTGACCAGCTGAGATGTGGGCGGCATCACAACAATAAGTCTAACGTGCCTCAAAACCCGAGGAAGGCTAACGTCATTAAAAAATGCCCGCCGAAGCCGGCAGTGCTGGCCTACGGGTGGCAAAATAAAAACTGGCACTACGCATTTTACGTCCGAGTGGAACGTCTCGTCCATTTGTCTCTCGTGCTAGGGAACAGCTCTGACTACCTAGTTTCCGAATGCCGCTCTTGCTCGGAACAGCTCTGACTAGGTAGTTTTCCGAATGTCCGCAGTGCCTGGAACAGCTCTGAAGGGCGCAAGGACAAGCACATGTCCGAAAACTCGCTGAGTGGATACCATCTGCAGACTTGTCTGGTTTGTGCAGGAACGGCCCGTGGTGAAGGAAAGCCCAATATATTGAAGTGAGGATTTAAAGCAGCCATAAGCAGGACGTGACGATTCCCTCGGCTAGCCCAGAACCAGGGCGCTATGTGTCGGCCCTGCAACTATGGAAGCAACCTTGGATGGCGGAAAATGCTATGGACTGTCCCTGCCTTCCTTTGAGGGATGACCGTTGTCTTCGGCCGTTCCATCCTGGCCAGCTGGGTTGCAGACGGCACCGCAAAAGTGAGAGTCTCCCAGGAATGCTACCTGGTCAAAAAAGCACGCTAAAGTCGATGTGTTGGCCTACGGGTTTCGGCCCAAGGGCGCATAACAGTCACAGCGCAATCACATCTGAAAAAAAAACACTCCGGATGATCGCAAAGAAGAAGAAGAATCATTTGTGCAAGACAAGAATGAACAGTTTTTTTAAGACTCTTGCATAAACAGTGGAGTTTATTTTTCCAAAGTTGCCCAAATGCATGTTGCTTTTCAGAGTTACTTAAAATTTGTGAAGTATTCTTCTGTATCCCTGGACACGATGGCAATATGGAAAGAGTGTTCTCCTTGATTAATGCTCGATGGACAAAGGAAAGGAACAGACTCTTATTCAACTCTGTAAAGTGCATCATTCTCACAAAGTACAATTTGAAGAATCTTACCTGTGAACAGTTTTATGCATATGTGATTGCTAACGAGGATCTTCTGCGAAAAGTTGGCTTCTCCGAGAAATATGTTACGTAATTAGTGAAGATTATAAGGTAATAATTTACAATCGGCTGTAGCCTAACGGCGCTGCCCGGGCAATATTTCGAGTTAAACATCAACTCAAAGTATTTCAGGATCATCGCCGGTGCTACGGAGTTCGTGCACTGAGCTGAGTTTCTCCAGACTCAGGTTTGAGTTAGGAGGAGAACGGAACACTTATGGGTTGCACCCGTGTGCCGTGATGTTGATCCATCGACTCAACTAACTAAACTTATAATCGGTTGTTTAAATAATGTTTTTTAGCATTTTGAAAAAGGTCTCCATTGAATTTATATTTATTTTTTTAACATGATTGTTTCTTGGTCGATTCACTAACAGTAAGATAAACTTATTGGCAGCTATTGTAATAAAAGTGTACTCATTGTGGGTTTAATCTGGAACGATTTAAATGAAATATTCAATATGTCCTCCTTTGTCCTCCTTTTTGTCTTATTATGTCCTCTTTTGTCCTCCTTTTTGTCTTATTATGTCCTCCTTTTGGTACCTACGTATCTGGCAACCCTAGGCATGGAGGAATATCATCAGATTTGATCGAGAACACCAACACTTGATGATGATCATATTCGATGGCGACTGTGTAAGATATGCGTCAACTGTATCAGATATGCGTCTAAACCCTAACCTTATATTCTTCGTATTCCCCAACTCGTTTCAAAGCCAAATAAATATTTCATAGTTTAAGTGCTTCGAAGATATGCCGTGATCCAAGCATTGAGCTGGTTCCCATAGCCACGAAAGGCAAGCCATTAGCGGGCAGTCTGCACAACGTCTGCATACAGAAAAATTACTTTCATTTTATGGGGGAAGAATCATTTCTAAAATGTGAACTCCATTCATATCGTTATATTTAATCCTTGGAAATTAACAGATAACTTGTGTTTTATTTGGCAAATTTTCTCAGAGTTAATCCCTCCTAACTCATCAACTTCTATTAAACCCACAAAATTATTACTAATACACAGATCTTGAATATAGAACCCAGAAAACTATTTATTAACGCACTTCTCCAACCCGAGCACACTACAGCGAAACAGTTGAAAACATATCCTAGGACGCGATAAACAATACATTTCTCCATTATTTGCCCTTCGTGATTACAGAGCAATCACTTCTCACTTAAACATCCCCCACACTTTAAAGGCAACGGTTAATAGCCGAGAGACAAACATCCATCGGTTTTCCTCACTACAGCCCATCTCCTAGAAGTCTATTACAGCAATTACCTTTAACCAGATTTTCAATTATCCGGTTGTTTGTGGTGCTTACATGTCGGAAAAACCTCGTTTGGGAGAGTTATTAGGTTAAAGAAAGCGATTGATGTGGAGATGAGAGGAGGGATCAAATAGCCTTTAAGAGGTGACTCCGCAGAGCAAGCATCGCGCGATCCTTCTTTTACCCGGAGAAAAGCGCTAATGCAGTCAGAACGCCATTATTCGCCATTGGGCAAGAAGAGAGAGCATTTTGTCGCGATCATTACAGTTATTACGAAGGCCTTTTCTACTCGTCCTCCGGTCCTAATGCAGAACCCATTTAAGACAGCGACAAAATTCTGAAGGAAACTTTCTCGAAGAATTCTTGCAATCACGTCAGCATTTCTATACAAAACTACCAAGGAGAAACACAGAGGGAAAGAAAATACACAGGCGGCCATGTTAAACGGAAGTGCGTGTGCCCCCTAACGACAGACAAATAGTCGTATTGGCGGGAAAATAAGATAATAACGTGTTCTGTCTCCGAGGGCGGATCCTGAGTTCCCCCTTCTCTCCTTGGGGATGCACTACTCACCGTGATTACCAAAATTATCCGGAATTTACAGGAATTACCAGAAATCAAGCAAGTAATGGCGGCAATTTGTCTCCCTTTTCATCCTTCTTATTCCTCCATTTTCTTCCCCTGAGTCGCCGTGCTTGCTTCCCGTGCCGTGGTGCTGTTAGACTCTGTCACGCGATCACTGGGGCCTCATAACTTTGCGGTTATTAAATCATTTTAACCAGAACCTCATTTCCGGCATCGCCATCTCGTTTGTTCCTGTCTTTTGCCATTTAAAGTCAAGGAAAATCATTGCATTTTTGCTTTTGTCTCTGATCATTCAAGAGGAACAGTGATCTCCGTTTTCTACCACGAAATTGGGTAAAATCAGTAAACCTGTTTTTAGAGAAATTGTTTCTTCATCTTATAGTTCTTGCATTGTGGCGTTGGTGATCATGTCTGTCCATAACCCTCTGTCTTGTGTACTGCCAGTCATTTCTTATACACATGTTCCTCCATGTTTTGATGTTAATCTGTCCAGCAGCTTCTATCTTGGTCTCCATTGCCTCTTCTCCTTGCAACTTTTCTGTTGCGACGACATACTCCAGTCGCCACCCTCATGCATATGTCCAAGTAATGTCCTCTTCCGATGTGAGTAACTAGTTCTCTTTGTGTGTTAACTTCTTGAAAGACATCTTAATTACTCTTTACATACCTCCACGGTGTTCTCATCATTTCTCTGTAAAACCACACCTCCTCAGCTTCTACATAAGTCCTCACTCGTCTGCTAATTGTATATGATTCGCTTCCGTACATCAGGATTTGCTTGATACAGTGCTGAAGAACTCTTCACCATCTCGATTGAAAAGATAGATTGCAGAGAACAATCCTCATCTAGAGAAATATTGACTTTAATTGAACTATTCTTCATTTAATAGACATGTTTTAGATGAGAATAAATGTATAATAGAGGGACTGTTTTTTCCGGAGTACATTAGCGAAGCAAAGAATATTAGCACTGTAACCTACCATACATTAGCGAAGCAAAGAAGTAGCACTGTAACCTACCATCATTTATCGAAGCACGAATAGTACATTGTAACTAGCCATACATTAGAGAAGTAAGATAGTAGCACGGTACCTACCTACTTAGAGAATCAAAGAAATAGTAGCAGAGTGACTACATATTTAGAGAGCCAATGATTATCGCATGGACTTCTCATACACTAGCGAGGCAAAGGTAGTACGTGTACCTACCATATATTAGAGAAGCAAAGATTAGTAGCACTGTAACCTACCATTATTAGCAAGCAAATATGTACACTGTGACTTAATCATATATTAGCGAAGCAAAGAAGTAGCACTGTCTTTATCGTCATTAGCGAAGTAAGAATAGTCGCAGTGTACCTACCGATATTAGAGAAGCAAAGATAGTACACTGTACCTACCATATATTAGCATAAGCAAATATAGTAGCACTGGTGACCTTATCAGCAGTAGCGAAGTCACAGAAGAGTAGCAGTGTAACCTTCCATATATTAGCGAATCAAAGAATAGTAGCAATGTATTTAGCATACATTAGCGAAAGAAAGAATACGGAGCAGGTGTACCCTACCAGAACCATTCTCTTTCGATCGACCCCTCCTGTATCCTCTTGATCATGTTCATTGAGTCACTAAGGAAACATGCCCTAGTGAATGTCTGTGTCTCGAGCCATGTTATTGCTTTACTTACTGCCATGACTTCCATGGTCAGGCTACTTGTGGTTTCAGTGAAAGCCCAGAGTCCTCCTTCACAATTCTCCCTCCGGCTCGAGCCGTAAAGGCCCATGAGCTTCTCACATGTCGGACGACCGACCCATCTGTGTAGATGACCGCATCACCGTCTAGCGAATTCTCGAAAATCAACGCTTGTCCTTCAGCCTCCACAGCAGCCGGATTTTCTTGTCCGCATTTTCTATCTAGTTGGATGCAAACTGAAAAGGATGTGCAGAAATCTGTTGGCACTTGCACCTTGCACCCACTCCTCGCCAGGTTCTAAGTCCTCAAGTGAACACACCTGTTGAAGAATGTCTTCGGCTTGACCCATCCACAACCGTCCTCTTTTTAACCTGCTGCCCTTCACCTTCATAATGTCACTATGCAGTGGATGTTGTGTGTTTGCGTTAACTCTGAGATAGGCGCGTGCTCTGCAAACTTGTATTCTCTCTTCAATGGTTGGAAAATCAAGAAGGTAGCGCATCGCTCTGCATGCTGTATCTCTTGTACATCCAAGAATAATGCGCATAGCTTCATTCTGTATCCTTTCCATCCTTTCTATCTGCTTACGGCTGAGAGTCAGGATTGCCATTGCATACTCCAAAACAGACATGACCAGCCCCTCGTACAGAAGACATAGATGGCGCTGCTCACAGTTTGCTGCCACCATCACCCGCATCGCAGCATGAGCATTAGAAATGAGCGGGCTGACAAGCTCGCAGGTGAGGCTACTGTGGAAGGCGGACGCGCCATAGACCAGGCTGACATTCTGAATGCTCTACGAGAAGTAAGACTTTTGCGTGAACCACGTGATGACTGTGAATCTACAACCATGGCCAGACTGCGAGAACAGCAAATTAAAAGAGGGGTGGCCAAACAAGAACACTACGCAGGAAGCCAAAGAAGATTAATAAACCAACACAGAACTGACGTCGTTAGCCGCTACACGCTGCGGGATTTGCTGAGGAGGGAATCCGAGCACTTATGGACTAAATGGTTCGATGTGCAATGAGGATGATCTGTCGACTAACTAACTAACTAACCTACCATATATTAGAGACGCAAAGAAGATTAGTAGCACTGTAACCTACCATATATTAGCAAAGCAAATAATAGTAGCACTTTGACTTATAATACATTAGCGAAGCAAAGAATAGTAGCAGTATAACCTTCCATATATTAGCGAAGCAAAGAATAGTAGCACTGTAATTTATCATACATTAGCGAAGCAAAGAATAGCAGCAGTGTAACCTACAATACATTAGCGGAGCAAAGAATAGTAGCACTGTAGTCTACCATAAATTAGCGAAACAAATAACAGTAGCACTGTAACCTACCATAATTAGCGGAGCAAAGAATAGTAGCACTGTAACCTACATTACATTAGCGAAGCAAAGAATAGTAACAGTGTAACCTACCATACATTAGCGAAGCAAAGAATAGTAGCAGTATAACCTACCATACATTAGCGAAGCAAAGAATAGTAGCAGTGTAACCTACCATATATTAGCAAAGCAAATAATAGTAGCACTGTGACTTATCATACATTAGCGAAGCAAACAATAGTAGCAGTGTAACCTGCCATGTATTAGAGAAGCAAAGATTAGTAGCACTGTAACCTACCATATATTAGCAAAGCAAATAACTGTAGCATTGTGACTTATCATACATTAGCGAAGCAACGAATAGTAGCACTGTGACTTATCATACATTAGCGAAGCAAAGAATAGTAGCACTATAACCTACATTACATTAGCGAAGCAAAGAATAGTAGCTCTGTAACCTACCATACATTAGCGAAGCAAAGAATAGTAGCTCTGTAACCTACCATACATTAGCGAAGCAAAGAATAGTAGCTCTGTAACCTACCATACATTAGCGACAAAGAATAGTAGCACCGTAACTCATCATACATTAGCGAAGTAAAGAATAGTAGCAGTGTAACCTACCATACTTTAGCGGAGTAAAGATTAGTAGCACTGTAATCTACCATAGTTTTTAGTTTAATTTAGTCAACGGATCAACATCACGGCACACGAGTGTAAACCGCAAGTGCTACGTTCTACTCCTATTTCAAGCCTGAGTCCAAAGAGCCTCAACTCAGTCGATCTCCATTGCACAGGAGAGGATTCTGAAATACTTTAGGTAGATTTATAACTCGAAATTTTGCCCGGGCAGCGCCGTTATGCTACTCTTTTTCGATTTCCAACTGCTAAGGGTGGGTAACGCAGATGCGCGAGATTTGACCGCGGATCGCGTCGCGTTGGTTACTTACGGGGGTATGTGAGCTGCTCGCTCATAAAGCAATGGCAAACTACTGAGTGTAATCTTCCCAAGACATCAACAGCAGCTGAAAAATGCTGGTGTTGACTGCAATGTCCTGTAAAGGATATGCGAGGGGGAAAAACTGCCTAGGGATTTATAACGTGCGCAACAATACACACGGGCGACCGATCTCCCTACCCAGAGACCAGGGGAAATGTTATTACTAGAAGTCCACGTGAAAGCATCCCGGCCCTCACCGAGACTTGAAGAGGGGACCTCCAGCACTCGAGGCGGACACCATATATTGAGACTTCTCAGCCCCCCCCCCCCTCTGTAATTTATCATACAGTAGCGAAGCAAAACATAGTAGCACTGTAACCTACCATACATGTCGTAAGAGGGGTGGTGTGAGAATTTCTGCCTCATCCTGTAGAAAACTGTTGCTGCTAAATTTAGCCAGTCATTAAGAAGTCTTCAACGGCCTCGGCATTAGTTTTTTAGGGAGTTTTTTCCACTGGCAAATGCAAGACAAAAGAAGAAGAGTAGGAAAAGAGGATACATAAGTCGTATTTAAACAAAAATGGTCCTGATGAAGTAACTCCTACGGGCCTATGTTGTGATAAAGTCGTCAAATCCTGCAGGTCTGAATGCACGAAGGAATAGATGGCCGGTCTTTGCCTCAATTAGCAACACGACGAACCCACGGCAGAACGCGGCCATGACATTATCGGCGCTGCTTCCTATCAATTTCACTAACGCGCCCGCTATAAAAATATGTAACGAAGCAGTTTCCTGCTACGGGTATGTGATGTGATAGCAATAGCCAATTATCTATTGCCGTGGAGGGTCGAGGTTCAATTCTTGTGGCTTTCTCTTTCCGAGCTCCTTTCTGTAAATAGAACATAGGTGGAATAGGTGGCACCTCTTTCCCTCACTCTAGTGGACGATGAACGCACTCGGCGAAGCCTCGTCCAACCGCGCTTGTGATGTTACTAGCGTAGCTGCCTGACCACTTCACTAAACGTCCGCTTCATATAAAATAGTTCGCGTGTAATTACACAGAATGAAACAAGGCTACATAAATACATAAATAAAACACAATCCACAACAGGTATACAGTTAAAGGGTGAATCAATACAGAAAACACAACCCACAACATGTACACATTTAAATGTTGAATATATAAATAAAACACAATCCACAACATGTACACATTTAAATGTTGAATACATAAATAAAACACAATCCACAACATGTACACATTTAAATGTTGAATACATAAATAAAACACAATCCACAACATTTAAATGTTGAATACATAAATAAAACACAATCCACAACAGGTACACAGTTAAAGGATGAATGAATACAAAAAACACAATCACAGTTAGGAAAACAAAAGGAAATCTGGTGAACAATTAACAAAGACATACAATGTGCTTTGTTAAGTTAGTCATTGTATTCGACTGTTCACATTTTAACACAAATCAATATACAGATAAACCAACAGACAGACAGAGGGACAGTAGAAATCACATCTAATGGCAGTGGAGAGTTGGTTTCTGATAAAAATGCAAAGAATGCCACGGACAGACAGTAAATCCAATGAGCAAGTCCTACAAGAACCAGACGAGAAACGTAAACTGATTAGAGAACTTATACGTAGACAGTCTAAATATTTTGGACACGTTATGAGAAGAAAGAAATTAAAGAACTTGGTTTCAACTGGAAAGATTGAGGGGGGAAAGAATAAGGGGAAGGCAGAGAAATAAATATCTCGATGGCCTGGCCATGTTGCATAGTCGAGGCAAGAATACAGAGCTGATCCACGACTTTAGTGATCATGTGAGATGGCGAAACATGACCGACCACGCTAATGTGCATAGCACATGAGATGATGAATTCTAACCCTGGTTGCTCTCTGTGTGCAATAAACGCATCTTATCATCATCATTAAGTGCCGCGCTGATAGGCATGGGCGGTCACGGTTCTTCATCTCACAGGTCACCAGAATCTCGAATCAGGACTGTGATCTTGTCTCGACCAATGCATGCTGTTAAACCATCAAGGTATTTATCCCTTTGATTTCCTCTTGCTCTGTTCTCATCAAGCATGCCTGTTGTCACTCAATTTTCAATTCCATTTCTCCTCATAACATGTCCAAAACATCTTGACTTTCTACGTCTAATATCTCCAATCAATCTCCGTTTTTCATGTTTCTCTTGAAGAACTGTCTCGTTTGATTTTCTGGTCGCCCATGATATTCTTTGCACTTTTTTTTTCTTCTCAAAAACCACAATTCCACCGCCATTGGAGGTTTCTAAGCTTGTCTGTTAATTGTCCATGTTTCACTTTTGCCATGGCAATTCTTGATCTAATCTCTGCAAGGCATCTTCCTTCACATGTTACAACTGTTCCGAGATAGTTATACCTATTCATCTGTTTAAGAATATGTCCATTCACTTGGATGTTACAGTGTGCTAACAGGAAGGAAAGTAACGGCAAACTACCTTATTTACAGATGCCAAGTTCATCATGATTTGTCAAATCACAAAACCGAATCTACCAAGTGCAAATCCTGTGTCAATGCTGGAGATGCTGTTATTGTCTGGGCTTAGGTAAAAAAAAAAAAAGGTAGTCGCGGGTAGTCGCCTATGCTTTTTTTCCCCTTGACATTGACCATGCTGGCTGATGACCGTAGCCATTGTCTCTGTACAGAGATCCTCTCAATAATCATGAATATTGCTGGTTAGTTAGTAGCATATCCTTCACAGGACGTAGCAGTCAACTCCAACATTGTTTCGCCGTTTGTGATTCCTATGCTAGTTTCACGTTCAGTAGTTTGCCATTGCTTTCTGAACGACCAGCGCTCATACTATTGTATAGAAAGCAACGTAAGGCGGTCTGCTTCCAAATCTCCTGCAGCTGTGTTTCGAACATGGTATGCGGCATCACGAATATCATCCGTAACGCCTTCGCCACAGTGCCGGCTTAGTATGACAAGAAAAAAGAGGGGAAAACAGTTTATTTGTTTCGTTCATTGCTTTGAACTCAGCGTAGTCCATATACGTACTACTACTACTTCTTGTAACACTGAACTGATGTTTGCGTGTGGATTAGCTTTACCTATTACCAGTGTTGTTCGCTATAATGTGAACCCACTCCGACTTCAGATGTACTTATAATTTACGTTGCCAAGTCAAGGACGAGAAGTCAACATTTTAATCTAACTGACCTGTGTTGGGGTTGATCACGCTATCTCGGCATCAGCGCACTGTAAATGTAAGAGCGGCCATGCTGATCTCCATGAGTAAAATGAAATAATGTGTTGTGTTGTTGTTGTTTGTCCATCAAGAATGATGATGACCATTCATTTCATCCAGTGGGGTTGAAAGTATGGAGCCGTGAGTTCTGAGATGGCTGATAAGGCCTATTTTGGCTCGAAATGTTCTTTGACAATGTGGACAAAGAATGCTTGACGTTTCTGGAGGAGGATTTCTGCAGTGGTTTTTCTGTTCTGTCTTTTCTTCACAGCTCTTGCTGATCTCCATGAGTAAAATGAAATAATGTGTTGTGTTGTTGTTGTTTGTCCATCAAGAATGATGATGACCATTCATTTCATCCAGTGGGGTTGAAAGCATGGAGCCGTGAGTTCTGAGATGGCTGATAAGGCCTATTTTGGCTCGAAATGTTCTTTGACAATGTGGACAAAGAATGCTTGACGTTTCTGGAGGAGGATTTCTGCAGTGGTTTTTCTGTTCTGTCTTTTCTTCACAGCTCTTGCAGTCCTGGTTGCCTCACAAGTGACTGCACCCTTGCGTAATGATGCACGCCACGAATTTCGGTCTCTGCTGCAGTCTACCAGGTGTCATGATGAATTCCAAAAGCATTCAGTGAGATTTTCAGAGTGTCTTTAAAGCGTTTCCTCTGGCCGCCTTGGGAGCGTTTACCACAACGCAGTTCGCCGTAAAAAATTCGTTTAGGGAGCCTGTGATCTGGCATGCGAGTCAAGTGACCAGCCCAGCGAATCTGATTCTTCATTAGTAGAGTGTGGATACTGGGCATGGACGCTCTTTCTAGGACTTCAGTGTCTGGGATCTTGTCTTGCCATTTAATCTTCAGTAACTTCCTAAGGCAGACTGTGTGGAAGTGGTTTAATTTCCTAGCGTGTCGCTGATAAACAGTCCAGGTTTCACAAGCATATAGCAGTGTGGATAATACAACTGCTTTGTAGACTTACAGCTTTGTTTGCAGGCTTATTCCATTTCTGTCCCATACATTCTTGTACAGTCTGCCAAAGGCCGCGCTGGCCTTGGAGATTCTTGCATTCACTTCATCATCAATTGTGGCAGCTTGTGACACAGTGCTGCCAAGATAGGTGAATTTGTCCACAACACTTAGACTATGACCATTCACTTTGATATTCGGCACAGTGTGATTATTCCCTGAAGCTGGCTGGTACATAACTACAGTCTTCTCCAAATTGATATTGAGCCCAAAGTTGGCACAGGCATGTGAGAAAGCTGAAACATTATGTTGCATGTCCGCCTCTGAGTTGGCGTATAGAGCGCAATCATCAGCAAACAGGAGCTCTCTGACGGTGTCGCTGTCAATTTTGGTTTT
This sequence comes from Cepaea nemoralis, assembly GCA_014155875.1. Taxonomy (NCBI): domain Eukaryota; kingdom Metazoa; phylum Mollusca; class Gastropoda; order Stylommatophora; family Helicidae; genus Cepaea; species Cepaea nemoralis. The sequence continues at coordinate 179,492 of JACEFZ010000555.1, read as the reverse complement.
AGCTTTCAGCCTTCTGAGATTGAATAACTTTCCATCCATTTAAACATCTAAAGAAAACACGAAAGTATAGAGAGAACAAACAAAAAACACATATGAAGGCAATGTACCTTGGACGTGCATAAGAGAAATACCACCATATCGATGGAAACAAGATAACGACAGAGGGAATTTTGCATTAACGATAATGGCGCCAAGGTTCTTTACAGGACACACCACTGGGTGAATTGATAAGAGTCTGCAGGGAGAGGATTGCGTCAGGTTAACCAATTAAGGACTCTTGCCTAAGTAGACACCAAGCATCATGATTTCAGTCTACCATTATCCCTACCCGGCTCAACCTCAGAAAAGAAGTTATAGCAGGGTTAATTGCCTGGCTCAGATTAAAATCCTGTGACCGAATTGGTCACAATTCGGATATGAATTTGAATGTGATTGTTGTCCAAAGAGGGTAAGGGCCCTGATAATATATGTATGCTAGAGCTTTTAAGTCCCCATAGACTTACCAAGTTAGTTAGTTAGTTAGTCGGCGGATCAACATCACGACACACGGGTGTAACCCATAAGTGTTCCGTTCTACTCCTAACTCAAGCCTGAGCCCGGAGAATCTCAGCTCAGTGCACGAACTCCGTAGCACCGACGAGGATCCTGAAATACTTTGGGTAGATTTTTAACTCGAAATTTTGCCCGGGCAGCGCCGTTAGGCTACTCTTTTTCGATTTCCAACTGCCAAGGGATTTTTTACGTGCGCAACAATATACACGGGCGTCCGATCTCACTACCCATAGACCAGGGGAAATTTTGTTACTAGAAGTCCACGTGAAAACATCCCGGTCTTCACCGGGGCTTGAACCGGGGACCTACAGCATTCTAGGCGGACACCATACCTCGATACCACTCAGCCCCACTCAGACTTACCAAGAATGTGCCACAGTGTATGACGATGACAACTGAGCCACTGGCCACAGGCTCGTTCTGTGTCTGCTCGTGATATACGAGGGGGTGTCAAATGAAAACCGTTAGTGTGTGAGTGTGTGTGTATGTGTGTGTGTGTGTGTGTGTGTGTGTGAGAGAGAGAGAGAGAGAGAGAGAGAGAGAGAGAGAGAGAGAGAGAGAGAGAGAGAGATCACTTGGTTCTTGCGAACGATTTACTTCTCGAAAAGCATTCAGAATGTCAGCCTGGTCCATGTCGTGTCCATCTTCCAAAGTAGCCTTACATGCGAGCTTGTCAGCCGGCTCATTTCCTTGCACACCCGCATGCCCTGGCACTAAAATGAAACTAATTTTTACCAGCTGAGATCTCTCCAGAGACAGCAATCGCTCGCTTCGGATCCACCTCATATCTCTTCTTGATCATGCTCATTGAGTCGCTAAGGAAATATGCCGTACTGAATGTCTGTGTCTCGAGCCATGTTATTGCTTTACTTACTGCCATGACTTCATAGTCAGGCTACTTGTGGTCAAAGAAAAAGCTCCAGAATCCTCCATCACAATTCTCCCTCCGGCCTGAGCCGTAAAGGCCCATGAACGTCTCACTCGTGGAACGATCGACCCTTCTATGTAAATGACAGCATCACCGTCTAACGAATTCTCTAAGATCAACGCTTTTATATCAGTCTCCACAGCAGCCGGATTTTCTTGTCTGCATTTTCTGTCTAGCTGGATGCAAGCTGAAAAGGACGTACAGAAATATGTTCACACTTGTACCCACTCCTTGCTAGGTTCTAAGGCCCCAAGTGAACACACCTGTTGAAGAATGTCTTCGGCTTGACCCATTTACGACTTTCCTCTTTTTAACCTGATGCCCTTTACCTTCTTAATTTCACTATGCAGTGGATGTTGTCTGTTTGCATTGACTCTTGTCTGCATTTTCTGTCTAGTAAGATGCAAATTGAAAAGGACTACAGAAATCTGTTGGCACTTGTAACCACTCCTCACCAGGTTCTAAGGCCTCAAGTGAACACACCTGTTGAAGAATGTCTTCGGCTAGACACATTTACGACCTTCCTCTTTTCAACCCGATGCCCTTTACCTTCTTAATTTCACTATGCAGTAGATGCTGTGTGTTTGCATTGACTCTGAGGTAGGCACGTGCTCTGCAAATTTGTATTCTGTCTCCAATGATTGGAAAATCAAGAAGAATGCGCATCGTCCTGCAAGCTGCATCACTTGTACATCCAAGAATGATTTCCATATCATAGCTTCGTTCTGTATCCTTTCCATCCTTTCCATCTGCTTACGGCTGAGAGTCAGGATGCCATCGCATACTTAAAAACAGACATGGCCAGTGTCACGGAACCACTGTAATGAACGATAAGATGATAAAATAACAGAGACAATTGTATTCACAGCTGCAATTGTTTGTTACTAGTGTCACCAACTGGCTTGAGGTAGCTCCCGGTTGGGCAACCACTCAGCCAAAATCATTTTCTTCTACTGGTGTTTAGTTCTGGATGCAGTTTAAGATCCCCTAACTCTGTTAGAAGGGACTAATTACCACCCCAGATCCCAGAGAGAAAACGTGGAACAAATGTCTGTTATGCTGATTTAAGACACTGTCCCTGATACTCAAGAAAACAGCCAAGAAGTGGCTCGTTGAAGATAGAATATATCTATATAGATTTGGCTGTACTTGGTATCACCAGAAGTGAGAAAGGAGGGGTTAAGCTATGTAACGTAATCTGGTTACTTATGACTGCATAGGCAAGGTCCCTCCCTGACATAACTTCCTACTTCTGGACAATATGTGTGAACCCCCACTAAATGTTCTCCAAATGTGTGTACATATTTAAACTACACAAACATTTATCAACATTTAGAATGTATACAGACAACTGAGTTTAAAATACAACAACTGTGTTTATTATTGCTATTGATGATCATATGATGATGATGATTATATTATGGTATACGTAACTTAAGAGGTCACATAGGTCATGCTTCCCCCAGTGAGACGCAGTTCACTGTCAGACTGAAGGAGTCCAAATTGGTCCCTTCACAAGGCTAAGTCACTTCCTGATATGGGTTGTTGACTGTCCATTGCTCCTAAGAGATCTGGAATGAAACGAACGGAGATGGGTAGTATCTACGTCTACACATCTCAAACACATATGTCTATACATTCTTATAAACATACATTCAAGTCATAATATATGATGGTATGATGATATATGATGCCATGTTACATAAACATATATCAGTTCTAAACAAATTAATATATATGTATATATTAATATATCCCCTATTAATTAACTCCGCCTATTCTATTTCATGTAGAATGAATTACCGAGATGGATTAAGTCCCAAGTTCCTTTCACCCCTCCTACCTTCCTGTGGACGGCAGTTCCATTTGTCAATCAAATTGACCGAGGCCCCGCCACGCCTGAAACAATGAAACATGCTTTGGCGGCAATGCAGTTGCGTCATTACATTCCAATAGGCTATTAACACCAGCCTTCCTGGGTTGCTGGCAATAATGTGTCAGCCATGTGTTCCTACTTTGCCCCGTATTGCGGATAGGTGTTAAGCCTGCATTATATTGCCGTCTTTGGATCACACGGGTTTTCCCCTTTTTAGCACTGCCATGTATTATTTCAGACGGGTCTTGCTGGCTCTCTTATCTCCCATTCTGCCGTGGCTGGTTTACACGTTAGGTCATGTTAACCGTAAGGTGTTAGGTGTCAGTCCCTATTCCAACCGCAGGATTCTAAACTAACACGTCAATCTCAACTGACTGGCTCCGCGATGTATCAACATCGTCCCCAGCCCAGATTTCACACTTTGCCGTCTTTCTCTTCCCTGGTACTGAAAACAGTGAGTTTTCAACCTTTGATAGCACCCGCCGACTGGTGCTGTGGTGTCTGGGTTTTACGTTTGATCTGGACATCAAAGCTTTCTCAGACCTAGCATTACAGAAATGATGGGGCGTGCGTGGTGAAAATGTATTTTTTTTCTTTTTTTCAATCCTCTTGCATTTCTATCATTTTCTGGTGGACGTTTATGCTTTTAAAGATTGATAGAAAAATATTGTGGGCTCTTTAATTCCTTTTGAACTTGTGTCATTCGGATCCTGACCGACGGCGTCCCGTCACAACTAGTGGGGACACACTCACGGCGGATCAAAGGAAACTGCCAGTCTTTGAGAATTCCCTAGGAAATGGGAAAATATGTCGGCCTGTTGTATTGCCGAATCGCAAGTTGAAAGAAAAGACGGATGCGTTAGTTGTAAGAAGAGAGACAACTCTTCTTGTGAAGTTAGGGACGGGTTATCTGCCCCTAGGGACACCTGTTGTTGACACCGAATGACGTTACTAGGACAATCCCAGGCTGTATGAAAACAAGCTTGTGCCGCCAGTGTGAAGAATGTGTTTTAACTAGACTGACGTGTTAGCTGGCTCGGTTCTAATATTGAAAAGAATCTCGAGTGTTCGGTATCAATTAACGTTGAGGAACATGTGTCTTTCACGGCAAAGTGTACATTTAATTCAGGATTGAGCTAGGATTTCATAAGGTATTTAGAGATAACCTTTAGATGTAAATAATGTAGAACAGTCTAGTGATAAATAGAGTGTAGGACTTTAGCATAGTGTTGTTGCGTTGTGGTTAGGTATTCAAGGAGTGTCGGCGACAGTAGGAAGTCGCCTTGTTAAAATTAACTAGTGTGAGACGTCAATTAGCTCAGCTGGTTGGAAATAGTGAAGTGGGATGCTATTTAGAAGGATTGAGGATGGTTGGGGGATAGGGGAAATGTCCAACGGTGGGATCTTCCAGTGGGGGTCTACTGGGGTTCTGCACTTTACATTTGGTCTTTCCTTGTCTTACCCTGATTCGGACCGATGTGGTGAGCTCCTCTGTCCCATGGCAGAGTTTGGTTCACTGTATATATCTGAGTGAGGCCATCGGCCTACACTCATCTAATAGGGATCAGTGTTCGGTTGCTCTCACCAGGTGTGTGTTCTCTCTCTTTCACAGGTTCCCTCAGGTTATCAAGAAACGCAATTGAAACATCACAATATTCAGATCATGGATAAACTAGTGCAGGAAGATGTATTCAGTGGCCTTTGCACTGGGCCTATAATAGAAAGTGTCTGAAGAAACAGGGCTCTGTTGAGCCGATACATATAAGTATCCGACAAGATGACTTCTTAACGATAGTAATTGTTGTTTCACACCACATGTGAACAGAACAATAGTATTTGTTTTTCCACATCACATGGGAAAAGAACACTAGGGAGCATTTAGGAAATTAGTATATTCCTATGAGACTATGTACAATAACTGTGTAAGAGTGAAAACTTTAGGACATTTTTTAGAAGGAAATAACGTTATTTCAAGGGACAGTGTTCCATGTTATCACGGTGCAGGGATTGTGAAGTCTCCGACTCTAAGGACATTTAAGGAACATTGTGTATGATAAATTTGGGATCAGTACCGAACTATATCTCAGATTGGTGATCAGGTATCGTGGTTATCAAAAGCTACTGGAGATAGTCAACATCTTGCAGGAGGGACACATCGTTTGGTGAGGTCATTTTGTGCTGACTCTGATGATGTTGTGTAGTCCTTACCGGGATGATAGGACTTGGCTCCTGAGCTGTTCGGTCTGATTCTGCAGACACACTAGAGTATACGACATACATTCTACTCATACACTTCTCACATGCATACACTTTTCTTCATTACATTAATGTGTTATTAATTTTTAGAAGCTAGAGTTGTTTAGTATGTTGTCTTGGGGAAGTGTGAGAGGGGGCATGATCCAGGGGAGAGAGAGAGAGAGAGAGAGAGAGAGAGAGAGAGAGAGAGAGAGAGAGAGAGAGAGAGAGAGAGAGAGAGAGAGGTATCCATTGGCTGAAGGAGTGTTGTGGACGGAATCTGGTGGATTCTCCATAATAATGATATGGGGTTAAAAAATAATGTGGGTGTTGATTCCCCTCACTCCAGAGACGACACTATAAAGGAAATCCACGACAGCCAGCCCCTCGTATAGAAGACATAGATGGCGCTGCTCAGTTTGCTGTCGCCATCACCCGCATCGCAGCCAAGCCCCGCTTGGCCTTTGTTATCACCTGGTCTATGTGCTAATTTTACGCAAGGCTTCGATGAAAACGTATCCCCAAGTAATTCATTGCGTGCGTTCTTTTCACAGTGTGTGAACACATATTTACTGTTGGTGTTGGAGTGTTGACAATATAGTTATTCAAAGAGAACCATGTCACTGCTGCCTTCGTTGGGTTGACCATTGCCCCAGATTCCACACACCAAGTGCTTATGCGAGTTAGTTCGGTTTATAATTCCACAGCAACCCTATCACTATCCTTATCCTGACGAAACACTAACACATTATCGATATATGACAATGTCCTCACCAGCCCAGTGATCTACTCGCTGGTAATTCTAGCAGTGTATGCGTTGAAAAGCACCGGGAATAATGGTGATCCCCGTGGCAGGCCCGGATATATTGTTGTTGGTTCAGAAGTCCAACTGCCACATCTAAAAACTACTTTCCGTTGGAAGAGTGCTACAGCGATCCAGTTCAGGAGGAAAGGATTTATCTTGAGTTCAAGCAGCTGACACATTTTTTAAAATCCAACGGTACTCTATAGGACGCATCCTCAAGATCAATCGCCGCAGCATATGTTTCAATGCCTGAGTGGAAACCTTCATAGACATCATGGGCAAAAACTGCTGCATTGGCTCAGGTTTCTCTGTATGGACGGTACCCTCAAAGGGTAGGTGGGAAACAACCTTGCCTCTCTAGCTGGCTTGATATTTTCCTGGCAATTAACTTCTCCAGCACCTGCCTATTGTATTATGTATGGTTATTACCAAATATCCCTGAATATTTGTGTGGTCTTTGCCAGGCTTCGGCAAGGGAATCACACAGCTGTGTAACCACTCCTCCTTGGTGCTAGCACTCCCTATACTGTTGTTGTACATGTCTGCTAGTTTCTCTAGCTCGTTGTCGGTACACCTATTGATGTCGGTGTATCTCATGCCATCTGGCCCCGGTGCGATGTTTCTTGTTCGTCGAAGCACAGCCCTGATCACTCTCACTGTCACTGTGTCTTCAATTGCAATGTTCTGGGCCTGACACCTATCTGAGGTAACCTTTTTAGCAAAATTTCGGCCTCTCATGTATGTCTGGTTGCTCTGCTCTAGATAGTGTTCGGAGAGGGCTTTGTCAGACCTCTGCCAGATAAGGTCAGCACTGTGGAAGTCAGGAACACTCATATTCTTGACTACTCCATTCATACTTTTATGTAATCGACAGAACAATTTCAGTGACTTGTCATTGCTTATTCTTTGTCACACCTCTGCCCATTTTTCACTTTTAACCATTTTAACAAGTTTTTTTAAATAGCTAACTTTGGTGTCCATCTCTCTATCCAATTGCACTATAAGACTAGGATGGGCAGCTATGTTCTTCTTGGCGTTTTGTCATTTCCTTACAGCACCACGCTTATCCACCCAGGCCTTCTCCACCTCACAATTCCACCAAGGTGGCTGTTTGCAGATATTTTTGTTCTGCCATGACTATTTCTCCGCTTGTAACGCCTTATTATACTCACCACATCTTTCCCTGAACTGTCATACTTAAAGGTCTTGACCGTTGATTTGTGCTTCCTGGTTCTGCCGTTCTCGAAAACTATACTGCAAGAGTGGTGGTCGCTGCCATGGTGTCCTAGGACACCCCATCTACACACTGTAGTGAGTGACGGAAACACCAGCGCGAGATCAATAACACTTGTCTCGTCACCTGGGTGACTTGCTGTCCTAGTGACAAATCCACTGTTGATAAACACAAGGTCACTGGTTTCAAGTGACGCCTCGAGCTCCCTCTTCCCCCCCCCCCCCTCCTTCCCTGTGTGTTGGAAGAAATGTTACCCCATGATTTTCCCTTAGCGTTGAAATCGCCACAGAAAATGACATTTCTCTCGTGACATAATATGTCACTCAAACACTGCCATCTATGGGAATCCACACTCGCGTGACAGGCATAAGCAATCACCAACAGGTATGGTAGACCGGAGTGAAAACTAACAGCCCGTAATTGTATCTCGTCACTGTCCCACCTGGACATGTCCAGTTCTCAAGCTACTATACTTGCTCGAATCAGAATCGCCATCCCCAGGTGTAAAAACATTTGAAGCCGGCAATATGCATGTACTATTAACGCCCAGTCACGTCTCCTGAAGCCAACTATATCGTTCCTGTATGCCAGGTTTTTCAACATAGGGTCACGTTGTTTAGCGCTGGCACAATTCTAATATAAAGTACGCGTATACTTGAGGCCTTGTCGGTCGCATTTGCATCTTTGGCGTCTGGCACCGGCCCATCCACCTTGTCTCTTACGTCGTGGACCGCACCTTAAAAGTCGAAATGGTTTGTTTAACTTATGTACAGGGCACACACGCTCGTCCGACATTTTGAAGAACCCAGAAAACAACACAGTAACCCAACACGCTACGGAAAACACTAAAGGATTGATTTGCTCAGATGCACGAATTCCGTAGCACCGGCGATAATTTTGAGAAGAAACTTCTGGTTTACATCCTAGCGCAGAAATAGCACGCACTAAATGAAATTATCCACCTCCCTACGTGAAAAATGAAGCGATTTCGACATTACACAACCGCCAGCCGCCATCTTGAAACTGGAAATTATTTAGTATAGATGTTGTATAGTGTGGATTTTGCGTAGTTTTTATTACTATTACATGAAGTCTATATTTATCAATGGCATACAGTGGGCAGAGGCTGACGGCGCATGCGTTCTATGTTCAGTGTTTATTCGGTCAGTGGTCTCTAAATGCATTAGTTAAATGTTTTAGTCCCAGGCAACTGGCTGTTTAACACGTATATCCCTAGAAGTCATAAACATGTGTGAATGTGAATCGGAGTATGAAATCAGAAATAAGGGTCAAAATCATTGCATTCCCGACTTTCTCACAGTTCAGTTTCTTTCTTCAGTAGCCAAGGAAGATTTCCCATGCTGTTGGCAACGGTGGCAGTAAGACTGCACCTACACCTGCATATTCCTTTATGGATTTTTGTAAATCTCACACAATTACGAAGGACTAAAATGGTATGACAGAACCACGAATGGCATGATAGACGGACTAAAATGAAAGTAAACTTCTAAGTCCATCTGACCTGTGTGGCGGTTGAACATAACGATGATGACCGTGGTGTTGTGATCATGATGATAATGATAACCCTTAAAGTCAGATCATTTCCCTCGGTCAGACAAGGATCTGGGTGGTAACGCTGGACCTTCGGGCATCTACCGTAACATATACTGTTCTCGTTTGAAAAAGAATAATGCTATAGGCCAGGGGTCACCAAAATTGTTTTCACAGCGGGCCGGATAACTGATAAAATGACGAGCGCGGGCCGCATACCCATTCTGTACAATACTTGCGCCCGTCTCCGTGGCGAAGGTCTTACGGACGCGGTTCGTAATTCCGCATACCCACGTTAGAAACACAGCTGCATGCGATGCGTTTTTTTAACGCTATGGTATGGGTGCCGGTCGCTCAGAAAGCAATGGCAAACTACTGAACATAAACTTGCCAAGACATCAGCAATAGTAAACAATGCTGGTGTTGACTGCAAACATCAAGTAAAGGATATGCAACGAACTTTAACAATACTTGCAAGCCAGAAAGAAAGCTCAGGGGAAAAATGACGAAGAACTAAGTTAATCATGGATGAGTGGCGTGCAATGCACAAAAAACAAAGACAACCAACATATTTATTTACTAAAATATGTTATCAAAGAAGGCGAAGTTAGCAAAAAGATAGTTACATCAAATCTAGTGTGCACATATCCGAATTACACAAACTAAGCAGCAAAAAAGGATAGTGAGATTTGTTAAACTGATATTTGGCTTTCAAGATATTATCAGTGATTTGGTTTGGAATTGCTGCATTCAGTCAAAATAATCGCTTTCAGATGTTCATCAGTCAATCTCGTTCGATGTGTTGACTTCACATACTTCATTTTTAAAACTGTTTGCTCAGAGACATAAGTTGTTCCAAACACTCAAGCCATACCAGCGGCAAATTTCTTGAGTTTCGGAAACTCAACATCAGGTAAGCAGCGGTACAATGCAACAAGTTTGCCTTCTCTATGCTTCTCTTTTGACAAGTCAATTGCTTGCAAATCAATGAGCTCCAATTGTAGTTCAATTGGCACACATCATCAAGGTTATAATCAAACGGTTTCTGGAACAGTTGAATGTCACTCACAAGTCTGTCAAGATCTGAAAATTTCTCCAAATAAATTATTCTTCAGCCGACCGGCTCCCATACCAATTCATTAAAACCCGGCGCAACGCGGTCTGCTGCCAAATCTCACGCAATTGTGTTTCGAACGCAGGTAAGCGGGATTACTAACCGCGTCCGTAACACCTTCGCCATGGAGACCGGCACTGGTCGCCTAATCTCACAAATTCGTGATCTTTAGCAGACTCTGTGCCAAACAAAATGTAGGTTTGGACCAAACAGAACTGAATGGCAAAAAAAAAAAAAAAGCATGGGAAGTAGAGGTGCGTCACAATTAAGACTTAAAAGTTGTTAATATAGTTGCAGACAAATTGTATTATGACGTAATGACAACATGTCGGCGATATACGAAGGTAAGTTAATAAGTAAGTCACAAATGGCTGTAGAAAAAAAAATGATAACAACTTGAAACCAATTTATGTTTATACATACATTGTCCCTTTATTTCTCAACATAACTTCCACCAACATTGATGCACTTATCCTATCGTTTTATCAGTCCTCCCAAACCGGCTGCATAGAACTGCGTGCTCTGTTTTCTAAACCACGTTTTCACTTCACATTCAACTTCGGCGTCATTCGCTAAATGTCTCCCGCCAAGGTGAGTTTTCAGTGGACTTAGCCCCTACCGATTTCCAGTAAAGCGGTGCAGAGCTGGGTAGACAAATTACGTAAGGCGAGTCAATAAGTAAGTCACACAGTTCTGTGGGATGGCAGGTAAATGAAAATAAAGCACGCAGTTCTATGCAGCTGGTTGGAGGGGGGGGGGGGGGGGCTGATAAAACAATGGGATAAATGCATCAATGTTGGTGGAAATTATGTTGAGAAATAAAAGGACAATGTATTTAAAAATAAACTGGTTTCAAGTTCTTATCATAGTTAGTTATTTTTCTACAGCCGTGTGTGACTTACTTATTAACTTACCCTCGTATAAGCCTATGGCAGATACAAAAATTCGCTTAAGACGATTAATCATCTCATGGAACTTAATTGGTTAAATATGACAAACAGAGGCAGACTGGACAAAATGTCAGCTTGATTCGCAGGCAAGTGGGCGCCCCTGAAGAAATGGCCCCCTTAAATATTTGACAATATCTTACCAGTGTTATTGACATTTGAGTAACTTGTTATCCTGGCAACCAACAATTTAAAACCCAATCCACCGCTGATGATAAATCAACAGCTATGACAGGATCTTCTATATGATTATCTGTCTACACCTAACAACATCTAAAACGTTCCCAAAGCAACAATGTCGAATTCTAAACTTCCGCTTCCGCTGATGAAAACGAGGCGCTGTTAGACTTCCGTTGTCCAGATTTCCCTATTAATTAAAGACCTGCAGCCAACAAGATGGCGTCTGCCAGTTTGGTTAGAGTGCTTTATTTAATTTTCTCGCCCCACTTGATGAACTGAGTTTGTCACTAAGGACAACTTAAGAAGCAAGTCGAGTCACGAATACTGGGGAGTGTAGAATTAACACTTGATCTTAGCTGATTTGTAACACTTTGTTGTCGTGACGAGGATTCGCGAGAAAGAAATCTCCACGAGGACAGGGCTGGTTCACGAAGGATCCAGGGTTAAATTGTGGAAGGTTGTTCTTCTTTATGGATGAAGTTCGCTGAAGCTTCCACTGTTATTGTCTGTGCTATACTATACTATACTATACTATACTATACTATACTATACTATACTATACTATACTATACTATACTATACTATACTATACTGTACTATACTATACTATACTATACTATACTATACTGCACTGCACTGTACTGTACTATACTGTACTGTACTATAATGTACTGTACTATACTGTACTATACTATACTATAATGTACTGTACTGTACTATACTTTTACTATACTATACTATACTATACTATACTATACTATAATGTACTGTACTGTACTGTACTATACTATATTATACTATAATGTACTGTACTGTACTGTACTATACTATACTATACTATACTATACTATACTATACTATACTATACTATACTGTACTGTACTGTACTATAATGTACTGTACTATACTATACTATACTATACTATACTATAAATAGCCCAGTCGCTATTGGCGGTTCGTAATTTACTAGGCTTGACTGCTCATTGTCCACACTTCACATCCATACAACAGTACAGGCTCTCTTTAGCACCTCAACACTCTTTATCTCAACACATCTTTTTATTGGTCAGTATGTTTTTCGGAAGGAAAGGGTACAAACAATGTTATATATATATATATATATATATATATATATATATATATATATATATATATATATATATATATATATATATATATATATATATATATATATATATATATATATATTACGGATAAAAATTTGTGCTTCATAGATTATACTAAGGCACTTGATAAAGTAAAACATGATGAACTGATTAAAATGTTGGAAGATATCAACATTGATGGGAAAGATTTAAGACTAATAAAAAAAAAAAAGAATATTTACTGGAACTAAGTAGCAGCAAGTAAAATGGGAAATAAAGAGGGTACTTACGAACAGATAAAGCTAGGAGTACGACAGGGGTGCGTCTTGTCACCGGATCTCTTCTCCCTATATAGCGAAGTAATAATGAGAGAGATCACAGAGGAATACTAATCAGAGGTTATAATATAAACAATATACGCTATGCAGATGACACAGTATTGTTGGCGGATAATGCAACAGACCTACAACAATTGTTGGACAATGTAGTAACAGAGAGTGCAAAGAAAAGAATCTCCTTGAATATCAAGACAGTAACAATGGTGATATCAATGAAAATGGTGACACCAAAATGTAACATAGAAATAGAAGGGAAAATTCTCAACCAAGTGGATAATTTTAGATACCTAGAGGCACTTATAACATCGGATGGAAGATGTACAACATAGATTAATAGCAGAATAGAGTAGGCAAAAGCCGCATTTCAGAAAATGAAGAATATCTTATGCAATATGTCACTATCAATGAATGCAAGAGAGTGCTGAAATGCTATACAGAATCAATTTTGCTGTACGGCAGTGAATCTTGGAATGTAAATGAACAAATTAGGAAGAACTTAGGAGCAACAGAAATGTGGTTTTTGAGACGAATGTTGCGAATTCCTTGGACTGCCAGAGCACCTAATAACGATTGCCTGAAAGTGGCTAATTAAACTAGAACACTTTATGCAGCAAAAAAAAAAAGAGACAAACAGCTTTCTTTGTGTTGTGCATGTTATGAGAAGAGAGACATTGGAGAACACTGTGACAACTGGAAAGATCGAGGGGAAGAGAGGCAGAGGCAGAGGCAGACCAAGAGAAATGATGCTAGATGGATTGAGACGGTGGCATGGAGGAATATCATCAGCAGAGTTGATCCAGAACACCAAAGACCGAGATCTGTGGAGAGTCATGAACGCCTACGCCAGCTGGCAGGGCACTTGATGATGATGATGATGTTTCTCATCTTGCAAAAGGCTATCTTTGCCGTGGCAATTCTTGTTCTAATCTCTTCAAGGCACCTCCGATCAGATGTTATGACTGTTCCAAGATAATTGTACCAATTCACTTGTTTAAGAATATTCCGTTTACCTGTATATTACTTTGTGGTATTTCCTTCTTCCTAGTGACAACCATAATCTGTGGTCTGCTTTTTATATGGTGCATTTTTAATGAGTGTGGTGTTTTTGAAAATATTGCCGTTCCAAGTTTTGTACTCACGCTCTATGAAGTTTATGCAACATAAAAGGTAAATACAAAACTTGGAACGGAAATATTTCCAAAACACCCCACAGCTATTAAACATACACCCGCTATTAGACTTAAATGAATGAATGACATTCTGCAATAAAAGAATTCATATTTCATCTTTCCTTTCTTATTTTACCACCCTCATTTATATTCCAACAGCATTCGTAAATTCCAGATGAAGAAAGAAACAAACACAAATGATGAATTAAGACTTCATTAGCTGCCTAAATTTCTCCAATTTAGAGAAGAATTTGTGGAAATTTGTCTTGTATTAATGACATGATCTGAAATAGCTCAGTATTGTTGTCATGCAATGTGCCTTCTTGAACTGACTGTTTTAGATGCCCTGCCGACTTCAAGCGAGCAGCTTCTTAAATTCCGCTGAGCGTCTGCAATACTGGGCAGAATTTAATCAATCAGTGACTTGATTTGAAATTCCCTGGCTGATGGCGCCACCAACGGATTCTTTAAAGCGGAGCCTCATTACGACAATCAGGGTCGCCAAATGTAGTCTCGTGGGACTCTAAATCACGCGCGAATAAAGATGGCACCCCGGTGAGAAGGTTGTCCTTCTTTTTCAAAGGATATATTGACTTCGTGATATTCCTATTGGAAAGAATAAAGAAATAAGTGCGATGGTAGTGTCGTATGCACGGTAGGTGTGGGTTCAACGCCTGGACTGGTCGCTTGCCAAATGAGGGAAAGATTGGTCACTATTCCTCCTTGCTTTCGACCTTCAAAATGTATTGGTGCTGTTACATCTCCAGTATCAATTATTGTATTCAGTAGTCTGGTAGCTTTATCTATTCCTTATTCTTCTAAAGCATTAATCATTTCTGTTGTGATGCTGGCTGAACCGTGCGTCTTGCCAGTTTTTATATGGTTAAGAGCATTCTGAACCTCCATCTTCAAAATTGATGGTCCTTCATTATTATTGTGAATATCATACTGTTCTTCTCCGTTATTATCATTAAGGTTTTTCACATAATCTGACAATATATGTAAAATCTGATCTTTTTCTATTATGATATTTCCATCTTTTGTCTTTATGCAGCCTGTATAATTTGTGTGCATTGGTTTGGTATTTTTACTGTTGTGTTGTTGTTCAATTTCTATGCAATTTTTCTCGAGCCATGCTTCTTTTGCCTCCTTACATAAAGTTCTATCTTGTCTGTGAATTTCTTCATATTTGACAAGATTATTTTTGTTCTGTCTTCTTGTTTCCATTAGTTGTAAACAATTTTCAGTCATCCATGACTTACGACCCACTTTCTTTAATTTTGGGATACATTTTTTTTTCTGCAGCCAAACTGATTGAATTCATCAACATTTCCCGTCGATCATCATTTTGAAAAATGATCTCTAGATCAGACAATACATCAAATTTGGGTTTGCAGAACCCAAGGGTACAGTAAATGATGTGTATATACCGAGAACAGTAACTGAACGTGCTATAGAAGTAAACAAAGATCTACATCTTTGTTTTGTTGTTTGTCCATCAAGAATGATGATGATGACCATGCATTTCATCCAGTGAACCCGGGACCTCCAGCACTTGAGGCGGACACCATACCTCGAGACCACGCAGCCCCGGTAAGGACCGGGATTTTTTCACGTGGACTTCTATTAATAAAATGTCCCCTGGTCTCTGGGTAGTGAGATCGGACGCCCCGTGTGTATTGTTGCGCACGTAAAGAATCCCTTGGCAGTTGGAAATCGAAAAGAGTTAGCCTAACGGCGCGCCCGGGCAAAATTTCGAGTTAAAAATCTACCCAAAGTATTTCAGGATCCTCGCCGGTGCTACGGAGTTCGTGCACTGAGCTGAGTTTCTCCAAACTCAGGTTTGAGTTAGGAGGAGAATGGAGCACTTATGGGTTACACCCGTGTGTCGTGATGTTGATCCATCGACTAAACTAAACAAAACTAGATTTCATCCAGTGAGGTTGAAAGTATGGAGCCGTGAGTTATAAGATGGACTGATAAGGCCTATTTTGGCTCGAAATGTTCTTTGACAATGTGGGCAAAGAATGCTGCAGTAGTTTTTCTGTCCAGCCTTTTCTTCACATCTCTTGCAGTCCTCGTTGCTTCACAGGTTATTGCACCTTTCCGTAATGATGTACACGACGAATGTCGGTCTTTGGCAGTAGTCTCCAAGGTGTTAAGATGAATTCCAAAACCTTTCAGTGAGATTTTCAGAGTGTCTTTAAAGCGTTTCCTCTGGATGCCTTGGGAGCGTTTACCACAAAGCAGCTCGCCGTAAAACAATTCTTTTAGGGAGCCTTTGATCTGGCATGCGAGTTACGTAACCAGCCCAGCGAATCTGATTCTTCATTAGCAGAGTGTGGATACTGGGCATGGACGTTCTTTCTAGAACTTCAGTGTCTGGGATCTTTTCTTGCCAATTAATCTTTAATAGCTTCCTAAGGCAGACTGTGTGGAAGTGGTTTAAATTCCTAGCGTGTCGCTGATAAACAGTCCAGGTTTCACAAGCATATAGCAGTGTGGATAATACAACTGCTTTGTAGACTTTCAGCTTTGTTTGCAGGCTTATTCCATTTCTGTCCCATACATTCGACACAGTGCTGCCAAGATAGATGAATTTGTCCACAACACTTAGTCTATGACGATTAATCTTGATATTCGGCACGGTGTGATTATTCCCTGGAGCTGGCTGGTACATAAATACAGTCTTCTCCAAGTTGATATTGAGCCCAAAGTTGGCACAGGCATATGAGAAAGCTGAAACATTGTGTTGCATATCTGCCTCTGAATTGGCATATGGATGCAGAATGACTACCGGGATGAATTGGATTAAAGTGAGGAAGAGTTGCGCAATTCGTCGACCTCACTCTCTCGCCTGAGTCCATCTGAATCCAGTGGCAAGACAAGTCAAGACGACTGGAGACGAATACAGGTGCAGTGGATTACCAGGGCGCTCTACGTGCCTTGCAGTGCTCATTACGTTCCACAACGTTTTGCGGGTAAACGCCGTCTTGCCCGTTGAATCAACAATGATTTCTTCCGCGCAGTATGCCGAGTACCTTTGCTTTATTGACTACACAAATCCTTTCGATAAAGTGAAACTTGTTGACATGATAAGGATGCTAGAACTATGCATTGGAAAGAACAAGCGGCCATAAGAATTGATAATAAAGTAGGTCAATATCAGCCTTTTAAAAGAGATGTGAGACAGGGATGTGTAATGTCTCCGGATCTTTTTTCCCTGTACAGTGAAAGTATTTCCAGAACTATAGAAGATATTAAACGAATCAACATTGGGTGACGATACATCAATACAATTAGATATGCAGTTGATACATTCTTATTTGCAGATAATGAACAGGACCTGCAATATTTAGTAGATGCGGTTGTTGCACACAGTGAACAACTAGGGTTAGAATCGAATTGTAAGAAGACACAGATTATGGTCGTCGCTGGGAAGAAGAAAATATCACAATGTAAAATACAAGTAAATGGGCATATTCTTAAACATGTGAATCGGTACAGTTATCTTGGAACAGTCATAACATCAGATGGGAGATGCCTTGAAGAGATTAGAACAAGAATTGCTATCGCGACGGTAGCCTTTTGCAATATGAAAACCATACTGACCAGTTATCAGTTATCAGTTATCAGTTGGGGTATCTTCATTGCACTCCGCACAGGTCCATAGGTGCTCAGATCCTCCCCCCAGCATATGCATCAGCGTCCGGTGGCTGATAGTGCCAGTTCTGTGTTGGTTGACATGGCACCTCGATTTCCCGATGTACCTCTCACGTCTGGCAGTGCCAATTCTTACTTCCAAGTCTTTCATCCTGGACAGCGATCTGGATTCACTGACGTCAAAGTCCTCTGTTATCGACATATCATATACTCGACATATCAACCATACTGACCAATAAAATGATATCAATTGAAACGAGGAAAAGAGTGTTGATGTGCTACATAGAACATATACATTTGTATGCATGTGAGGCAATAAGCAGACAAGGTGAAAAACATCTGATGGCTTTGGAAATGTGATTTCTGAGGAAAATGCAAAGAATACCATGGACAGACAGAAAAACCAATGAACAAGTCCTTCAAGAAACAAATGAAGATCGTAAACTGATTATAGTCATTAGACGTAGACAGTCAACATTTTTGGGGCATGTTATGAGAAGAAATTAAATGGATAACTTGGTGACGACTGGCAAGATCGAAGGGAAGGGACCAAGAGGAAGACCTAGAAGTAAATGCCTGGATGACGTAGCCACGTGGCATGGTCGCGACAGAAATACCGAGCTGATCCACGACTCCGTTGTTCGAGTGAGAGGCAAAGCATGACCGCCCATGCTTATCGGCATGGCACATGATGGATGGATGGAAGGTCACATCTCGTATCGATAGCAAAAATACTGCAACGGAACAAGTTATACATTTATGGTTTGTTAGCCTGCATGAGGGCGGTTCGATGTAAGGACTCGTTATTCGCTACGTGAGGGAAAGACTGGCCACGTATTCATGCGTGCAAAGAGGCCTAAAATGTGATGGCTCTCAAACATCACATACCCACAGCAGCTTCGTATAATTTGACATTGCTTTTTTTTCTTGTGTTATCCTACAGCGAATATGTTGTTATTTCCGTTATATTACCCCGATTGGGTTACGGGTTGACAAAAGTTTTGAATAGCATTTTCCCTAACGTCATACCAACAAAATATCACAATGAACAAGGAAGAAATGAAACATGTCGCAATCTTTGAACACCTTGGTACCATATTCAGCAACAGTTGGGACTGTGAAAGGGAAGTCAGGTGTGAACTGGCGGTAGCAATGTGGGGATTAGACAGTGTCGAGAACCCACGGCAGAACACCAACAAACACATTAAAGCGGCAGTCATAATCTGCCATGTGATGTGTTGTGATGTGGTGTGGCGTGATGTGATGTAATGTGGTGTATTGTGGTGTGATGTGATGTAATGTGATGTGATGTGGTGTGATATGATGTGGTGGAATGTGATGTGATGTGGTGTGATGTGGTGGAATGTGATGTGATGTGGTGTGATGTGGTCTGATGTGATGTAGTGGGATGTGATGTGATGTGGTGTGATGTGATGTAATGTGATGTGGTGTGCTGTGATGTGATGTGGTGTTATGTGATGCAGTGTGATGCAGTGTGATGTGATGTGATGTGATGTGATGTGGTGTGATATATTGTGATGTGATGTGGTGTGTTGTGATGTGGTCTGATGTGATGTGGTCTGATGTGATGTCGATGTGATGTGATGTGGTGAGATGTGTTGTGATGTGATGTGATGTGTTGTGAAGTGATGTGATGTAGTGTGGTGTGAGTCGTAGACAATTTCTCAATCGCTGAAGAAATATTTGATGGATTATGAACTTAAATGTTACAGTTGAGTTGAGCTGACTCAAGAACCGAGATCACAGCACTGGGGACATTCCCATAATGCTATTTCTTTATCTGCAACAGCCAGCGAAGAGCTACAGAACTAATAACACCAGTAGCAGACTGATTATGTGTCCAACTGGCCTTTCCTCAGATTCCTGAATGTCGGCTAGATCCTCTGGTAACTCGCTGCAGCACCATTCTCTCCAAGCGGTGATGATTTATCTGTGCTGCACTATACACACGATTTCAAACGGCCATGACTACAACATACACCAATAGATGCTCTCTGTTCTTGATTGTTGTATGAAAGCCTTTCACGCTACCAGTTGCATGCCTATCGGCACTTTTCTCATCGTTTTTTGTGAGACCGTCACAATTACAACAATGTTAGTTAGTTAGTTAGTTAGTCGACAGATCATCCTCATTGCACATCGAAACATTCAATCCATAAGTGCTCGGATCCCCTCCTCAGCAAATTCCGCAACGTGTAGCGGATAACGACGCCAGTTCTGTGTTGGTTTACCAATCTTCTTTGGCTTCCTGCGTAGTGTTCTTGTTTGGCCACCCCTCTTTGTTGTAGATTCACAGTCATCTTTTTGTTCTCGCAAAAGTCTTACTTCTCGTAGAGCATTCAGAATGTCGGCCTGGTCCATGGCGCGTCCGCCCTCCACAGTAGCCTCACCTGCGAGCTTGTCAGCCCGCTCATTTCCTTACAACTTCACACTTTCCTTACAACAATTTCATTACAACAATGTGTTTTGTTTGTCCCCCAGCCAGCGAAACGCCGCCGTGACTTCCTCCACTTCCATGTTCAGACTAGATGTGGTATTATATGCCAGGCTCTTCTGCATCAAACACCGACCACGAACCCTCGCCTCGAACCCCCAGGTATTTCTTATGCCTCTTAGTACAGAGCCATCGGTGTAGATGATTACATTGCCTGGTCGCGAATGGTCGTGGATCAATTGTTGCACCTCCCATTCTGTGCAGCCTGCCGGCCAATCCCTGCATTCTGAAATTTTACAGAAAAGTTATTGTATATTGTTAGATATTTAGAAAAGTTATTGTATATTTTTAGATATTCGTCTAAGGAGCCACACAGATATGGATATTTTAGATATCCATATCTGTGTGGTTCCTTAGACGAATGTTGCGAATTCCTTGGACTGCCAAAGTAACTAACGACGAATGCCTTAAATAGGCTGGCGAAACTAGAACATTATGTACAACAATAAGAAAGAGACAGACAGCTATTTTGGGTCATGTGATGCGAATTGAGGCGCTGGAGAACATCGTGACAACTGGAAAGATCGAGGGGAAGAGAGGCAGAGGCAGACCACGAGAAATGATGCTGGGTGGATTGCGAGGGTGGCATGGAGGAATATCAACGACAGAGTTGATCCAGAAAACCAAGGACAGAGATCTGTGGAGAGTCATGAACTCCTACGCCAGTCGGCACGGCACCTGATGATGATGATGATGATAGTCTCATTTCTAGAGAACCAAGTGATGACTGTGAATCTACAACAATGGCCAGACTGCTAGAGCAGCAAATTAAAAGAGGGGTGGCCAAACAAGAACACTACGCAGGAAGCCAAAGAAGATTGATAAAC
The DNA here is from genome assembly GCA_014155875.1 of Cepaea nemoralis. Taxonomy (NCBI): domain Eukaryota; kingdom Metazoa; phylum Mollusca; class Gastropoda; order Stylommatophora; family Helicidae; genus Cepaea; species Cepaea nemoralis. The sequence goes on along the minus strand of JACEFZ010000555.1, from coordinate 158,452 downwards.
CAACACAGAACTGGCGTCGTTAGCCGCTACACGCTGCGGGATTTGCTGAGGAGGGGATCCGAGCACTTATGGACTGAATGGTTCGATGTGCAATGAGGATGTTCTGTCGACTAACTAACTAACTAACTAACTAACTAACTAACTATTTCTAACGTCACAGCCAAATGCCTCATCATCTAATTAGTTACGCGCATGAATGGATTAACGAGATTCCCACTGTCCCTATCTACTATTTAGTGAAACCACAGCCAAGGGAACGGGCTTGGTAGAATCAGCGGAGAAAGAAGACCCTGTTGAGCTTGACTCTAGTCCGACTTTGTGAAGACACATGAAGGGTGTAGCATAGGTGGGAGTGCAAGCGCAGTTGAAATACCACTACTTTTATCGTTTCTTTTCTTATTCAGTCTTCAGTCATTGGAGATTTGTTCGCAATAGACGAGCAACATCTCCGGAGGGCCTATTCTCGCTGGTCGCTGGATCCGTACAGTAGCAGGAGGCGAGATTTGCTCGCAGCAGACGTTGGTCGCGGGATCCGCACGAGTTAGGCGGGGACTCTGACGGTAGTGCACGCTTAGACAGGTCCAGACACTTGCGATTGACAAGTGTACGTTCCCATTGGTCCGGGCGCGTATACGACCCTTACCTGCGGGATTTGGCTGAACGCCTCTAAGTCAAGTACCAAAGGTTTAGGGTCTGCCATCGCGCGCCTCCTGCTCGTGGGGCTGGGGGTCTCGGAGGTTTGACGGTGAGCCGCCAGCGTCTGCAGCCTACCTTGTTCCAGACGTACTGGTTATCCTTTCCTCCAAGGCAAGGCCGAGAGAGGGAACATGTCGTTTGGGCATCACATGTTCTCTGAAGCTCTGCCCAGGCATTGTGAGATGGAATTTTCGCCAAATTCAAATCCGCATACTTTGGTCTGTCAAGACTGCAAGGTGCCACTCACTCACTTTATCTTTACTTTTACGTGTGTTAATATTCATGTTGCATTATTTGATTTTATATTTGCTTGTAATAATAGTAATAGTATACTAGTTATTCGTTAATTACTCATATATTTACTTTCTTTAGTCTCTTTTAACATTACTCGTCTGATTCCATTCTCATCATTTTCATTTAATTTATTTATCAAATCTCAATTGACTTTTAATATCTATTAGATGTTTGGTGGGTTGATTGATTGTGAATCCCATAGACCATTGTGAGGTACACATCAAGTCCGGTGCAGACAATTAAACGTATCTTATGTAATAAGTCGCTATAATTGAAGGAACAAAATAAAATTTCAACAATAAAATTGTACAAAAAATTAACAATTAAATTTCTCTTTATGTTTCCAACTTGAATGTTTCAAGTAGAAATTTAATTGTTAATTTTTTGTACAATTTTATTGTTGAACTTTTATTTTGTTCCTTCAATTATAGTGACTTATTACATAAGATACGTTTAATTTTCTGAAATACAGCGGTTGTTTGCATAGGGGACAAGCGAATATCTTATAAGTTTCAATGAAATTTGGTCAAACTTTTCACATTTGGTTAAGAAATTTCCCTACTTTTTTATGAGTTTTTGTTTGAAATTTTGTCAAACTTGTCCAAACATTTTCACATTTGGTTAACACATTTTCTTACTTGGCCAAGATTTTTACCCTTTTGGTTAACAAAGTTTCCTACTTTTCATAAGTGTGGCGGAACTTTGGTCACACTTTTCACATCTGGACAACAAAATTTCCCACTTTTCATAAGTTTGGGTGACAGCTGACCAAACTTTTCACGTTTGGTTAACAAATTTTTCCTACTTTTCATATGATTGACTGAGATTTTTATAAGTTTGGTTTGACATTTGGCTAACCTTTTCACATTTGGTTAACACATTTTCTTACTTGGCCAAGATTTTTGCCATTTTGTTAACAAAGTTTCCTACTTTTCATAAGTTCGGGTGAAATGTGGTCAAACTTTTCACATCTGGACAACAAAATGTCCCACTTTTCACAAGTTTGGGTGACAGTTGGCCAAACTTTTCACGTTTGGTTAACAAATTTTCCTACTTTACATATGTTTGACTGAGATTTTTATACGTTTGGTTTGAAATTCGGCTAACCTTTTCACATTTGGTTAACAAATTTTCCTACTTTTCATAAGATTGGGTGAGCTAACCTTTTCACATTTGGTTAACAAATTTTCCTAATTTTCATAAGATTGGTTGAGCTTTTTATAAGTCAGAATGAAATATAGCCAAAGTTTTCCCCCTCTGGTTAACAAATTTTCTTACTTGGCCAAGATTTTTGCCATTTGGTTAACAAAGTTTCCTACTTTTCATAAGCTTGGATAAAATTTGGTCAAACTTTTCCCCTCTGGACAACAATATTTCACACTTTTCAAAAGTTTGGGTGACAGGTGGCCAAACTTTTCACGTTTGGTTAAAAAATTTTCCTACTTTACATATGTTTGACTGAGCTTTTTTATAAGTCTGGTTGAATGAAATGTAGCCAAAATTTTTCTCGTTTGGCTAACAAATTTTATTACTTAACCAAGATTTTTGCCGTTCATTCTCTCACCATATGACAACGATATATACCGTAAACACTAAATATTCAACAACCAAGACGTAATTATAATCTATATACCTGTTTATTTACAGTGTTTCAGTACATTTTACAAGAATAAACAAATGCATAATATCATTATACGAAATGGATGATGTGCTATGAGCTGGTATACATAATGTCATCCCAACATTTTATTTTCACATACATAGCTATACACATTGTATGCTGTTTCTGTGTTTCTTCACACCATTGTCTGAGTAGGTTGGTTTTTCTGGCTGGTAGCTTGGTATGTATATATCACTTGCATTTAGTCATAAGACTGGTCTACTGCTTGATGGGCCGGCATCTGAGTTTAGTAGACAATCGGGGTATCAATCATCTGAGTGTCAGTCATATCAAACATCTGGGTATTGGGCTCATCACACATCTGGTTGCTGGGGTCATCACACATCTGATTGTAGCTGGGTTGAAAACTGGCGAATAGTATGCGTCTACTTGGTGGGTTCGTTTAGTACCCTGTTTGACTTGAGTACTGTCTTGAGTGTGCTGGACTTGATAGCTTCGGTTGGTGTCTTGTTGCACATCAAAACAACTGGTTATTGGGCGTATCACACATCTGGTTGCTGAGGTCATGACACATCTGACTGTAGTTGGGTTGAAAACTGGTGGTATAGTATACATCTGCTTGGTGGCTCAGCTTTTGTGTATCTGAAGGTGTCTTCGTTTTGTATGATGAAGCTGAGGATGTAATGCTCATAGGTGTTGAGGTTGCAGTACCCGTAGTTGTTGCTGAAGTGGGTGTCTGATTTTTTGTTTTTATGTGTCGTTGTAGGTTGTCTTTTCTGTTGTATAGGTTACCACAGAGGTGGCATGTATGAGTTTCTGTGTTGTGAACTGTGTTAATGTGACGTGTAAGCTTGTGGTTTTCTGTAAAGAATTGACCACATATATGACACAGATAGAGATTTTTCTGTTTAGTGGCCATTACGCTGCAAAGGATAAGGGCGATAAGATACGTATTCCATCCCGCAGCTAATGGAGTGTTGATAATTAGCACAGTACTCTTTTGTGTAGTTGTACTGGTGAAGTGTTAATATTGTAGAGTGATCCAACACTATGATTTGTATAGATTTCTGTAGTTCCACGCTTTCACAGGTCGTTCTGGTGTAAGTACTGACCGCCGAACGTTATACCGCTGTGAAGAAAATACAAACCATTACAGTCCACCGTCGATATTTTATTTTGTATTTCAAAACATGCGACAACCAATATTATTTTGATGCTAATGTGTTTAAATCATCTACAGAAAATAATAACGAAATTTTTTTTTCAAATCAAAAGTACTTACTTTTTAATTATGATATATCAATAGAAAATAGTACCCATTTGACATTTGCAAATTATGAGGGTGCACCAAGACGTCATATGTAGTAAAATAATGTTTGTTCTGTGCATTGATCTCATTTTTGTTCTTCTCATACTGGCTGTCTTACCTAATCTGAGGGTCTTCAACGTGAGTATAGGTTTTGTGATTGGTGATGAAGGCTAGCAACGTCCTGTATGTTTCGTAATTCTGTAAAGCTTATTTACTTTTTGATATTTTATATAATATGTTACTCACATAGAGGTGTTTTATGTACTATATTAGTGAGCAAAGCAGGCGAATACACGTACTGATGGACAGTTACTGAGCATTGGTGAACAATAATTAGTGGTGATATAACATGTGACATCATATGTATATGATAAATTTACACATACTGAATTTTACACAATGTGACACCATCCATATGACCTTTATGCAGACCAGTTTTGACCTAGTGTGCAGGGATATATACATCAGACAGTATTTTGATACCATACGCATCTGATATATCTCGAGGTGTAAACCCGAATGTAGCATCATGCACCTTATTTCCTGCGATATACATCAGCGACAGCACTATACCGATTTGACGGCGTGTAACGAGCATGTATACTGCACACAGCGTACGTACCACTGTGGTCTCTTCGGTGAGCTGTTTTCGATAGGTTTTGTTGCAAACGTAGTGTATTCAACCCGCCTTTGTGGTCCATTTTATACAGACTGTGCGGTTGATGCAAAATAGAAAACATGTCTAATCATGTTCAAGCAGGTTTACCGCTGTTGGTACGCTATGAATCATCCTCGGGTTTTCCCCAAAGACATGTCTGAACACGTTCACGTACGTTCACTCACACTGACATAGCCCTGTGATGAGTCAACCGAGAGATCAGTTCATAGATGTTGTGGCGGTAAATGGTTCTAGAATTAGTGTCGGATTGTGGAATCACCTAGTTTTATTGTCACAGTTTTGTAATCCAATGTATGAGTGGTATTCTGTAATAGTACCTTATTTTAGGGTTAAATACATGCCTGGGACTTTAAGCATGTGGTGTGGTTTTGTCATTACCATGTTTGGAAGGATCATTCAGCCACGGTGACCTCCTTGCTAATCAGTTTTCCACCTCTGTCGCCACCATTCAGCCACGTCGCCACATGAATACATGACCGCATCGCCCGCAGAGTTTGTGTACATGTGACCACTGAGTCTTGCGGCTAGAATTCTTTTCGTCAGCACAGACACAGAGAAGAAAGAAAGCTGGTTGTTGTTCACTGAGACCGGTACTTCTAGACGGTGAATGGTGGACGCTATATACACGATATCTGCTGGCGTAGAATGACTCAGCATAATATTATGCACTGCTTGGTCATGTGGCCAGTTGCGACTCCATCTTTGACCGGATGAGTCATTAGTCCCATGTTTCTGTTGTATTCCATAAGACATGTGACCGGATACAGCGCCATCAATGATCGGTTTTAGCCACGTGGTCTGGGTTCTCCATTACCACGTGTGATCCGATGCGACGCCATCGTTGACCACTTGTAGCCAGTGAGCACGTGGTCTGGTCGTAGTCATTACACATGCGACCGGAAGCAGTGCCATATTTCATCGGATGTGACCATTACCCATGTGTACCAGATACAGCGCCATCTTTGAGCGGTTTTAGTCACGTTGTCAGGTTTTGTCATTATCACGTGTGATCAGATGCGACGCCATCGTTGACCTGATTTAGCCAGTGAGCACGTGATCTGGTTGTAGTCATTACAATGCAACCGGAAGCAGACCCATACTTGCTCCGATGTGACCATTACCCATGTGTATCGTCATGCGGTCAGTACGCGCTGAGTCGTCCTCCAGTTCTCCCTAAAGACATGTCTGAGCACGTTCACTATGTTCACCTCCACCGATATAGCCCCGTGATGAGTCACCCAGGCGGTCACCCTCAGATCAGCTACCTATGAGTTCAATCTTTAGACTTTAATATGAGCCTTACCCTGGGCTATTATCAAGGAACGGACGTATTTATCTACCACCGCCCCATACGACCACCCTTAAAAATGATCTGAAGCCCCTACCTAGCCTTTCCTCCACTCAAAAACCCCTTACCAATGAATTTCACTAAGCCATACTCGCTACATCCGATAATACCGGTCATCTTTACCTTTGTAATGTTTTCATTTGAAGTCTGTGTGATGATAGTGTAAAGGCAACTACGACACTCTACATATCACTAATAACCGCTACCCATCCCTCACCAACGAATTTAACTAAGCTATACCCGCTAAAATCATTAATATCGGCCATCTTTAAGCTATACCCCCTACAATCAATAATATCGGCCATTTTTACTTTTTTAAGGTTTTCATTTGTCACCTGTATGAAGATAGTGTATAGGTCACTACGGCACTCTACAGACCACTAGTAACCACTACCCACCCCTTACCACCGAATTTCACTAAGATATACCCGCTAAAATCATTAATATCGGCCATCTTTACTTTTTAAGGTTTTCATTTGTAACCCGTATGATGATAGTGAACATGCCACTATGACCCTCTACAGAACAATAAAAATCGCTACCCACCCCTTACCAATGAATTTCACTAAGATATACCCCCTAAAATCAATAATATCGACCATCTTTACTTTTTAAGATTTTCATTTGTAACCTTATGATGATAGTGAACAAGCCACTGTGACCATCTACAGATCACTAACAGCCGCTACCCACCCCTTACCAACGAATTTCACTAAGTTATACCAACTACAATCAATAATATCGGTCATTTTTACTTGTGAAGGTTTTCATTTGTATTCTGTATGATGATAGTGTTTACACTACTACGACCCTCTACAGATAATATACCTGCCATATTTACATTCTTACTTATTAGGGTTTTCATATGACACGCGCCGCGGCTCGAGGTTCGAAGCACCTAGCCCTACCCTACACGCCGACACCCGCGCCCCACCCCTGAGCCCCCAACCCACGCCGGCCCGCCCCTAGACCACCCCGAGGAAGTGCACTGTAACCCTAAGCCTTACACAACACCAATGGAATGATGATAGATTTTATGCCCAATACAGATAAAGTAAGAAGACGAAGAAAAAAGAAAAAGTAAAAAGAAACCGAGGAGGAATAGCACTGTACCTTAACAGCATCACTAGTATGATGATAGTCTCGCTCACTACAATCAATAATACAAGCAATTATATAATTTTTACACATATAAAATTTATCACACAACAAGGGAAAGTAACAGTGCAAAATTACGTTCGATTATTTATTCATGGGTTGCACCCTTGAATAATATGACGATTCGCTTGAGGTGATAGACTTTTTATATAGTAAAAAATATAGGTGCTGCACCTAAAATGATAATCCATTACCCGCTGACATACTACTATGATGTTGACTAAACTAAACTAAACTAAACTTGTCACAGAAGTCACGCCCATTTGAAACTGTTCACTCCACTCATACACTTGCTAGACTGACAGGCGCGCATCACCACACTGGACCTTTATTTTCAAAGAAATTTTTATACGTTTCACCCCTTTCTGATTAAAGGAAAAAAACGGACAACAGAACGCTGCTCCTCTTCGGTGCATGTCAAAGGTGGGGTGACCATATTTAAACTGTCCTTATGACGTCAGCACCGTTAGGCTACTATTTTTCGATTTTCAACTGCCCAGGGATTTTTTACGTGCGCAGCAATCCACACGGGCGTCCGATCTCACTACCCAGAGACCAGTGGAAATTTTATTACAGGATGTCCACGTGAAAAAATCCCGGTCCTCACCGGGGCTTGAACCCGGGACCTTCAGCACTCTAGGCGGACACCTTACCTCGAGACCACTGGCATGGTTATTGTAATCTATATCACATTTTAAGGTTTCCACATGAAGCCCCCTCGTACAAGTACCTGATGGAGATTACCACTAATAATAGGGAATGCTAATCGACATGCATATATGAGTCCAATGTTCAATTTCGAGTAGTAGCCCAATGACTTCGAACAAGGAAATAATAAACACACACACCCAAAACTGCCCTTTGCATATCAGTGCTGCACAACAGTTAAAAATGAGCTCAAAAAGATGTATTATCACACATAAACTTCATATTAAAGAAAACACATTAAAATAAATAAATAAAATTAAGGACAAGAAATACTTTGACATGTAAAATTACATAAATGACACGAACAGATAATTGTGGATGAGGGAGATGTGTTGGGAGAGAGGAAGACGACCACGCAACTGAATTCAACGCGCACCAGATAATGTACACAAGACAGCAACATAGACAGGATTTCTGATTTACGATTTAGAGAACTGTCCATAGAGGATGGCATTCTACACGGGACAAACCGCTACATACCCATTGTGACAGATTACAAGCAAAGGATAATGATTTCACACAGGGCAAAGACTTCGTTATAGTTAGCTTACGTTAAAAGACGATGCTTCTCCATCGTTGGACCCACATCAACCTTGCTGGGCTATGTGTTAATCTGCTTTGATTACTGTTTACTGCTGTGGATATCTTCAAAATATGTTTTCTCTTTCATGTTTCAGCTATAATGTTTTGTTTTCTGTAATGGATTTGCAACAGTTAGTAAATGAGGTTATTGTACACCGTGAAAGATTAGGATCGCCCTGCTACTGAGTGAGTGCGTGGCGTGACTCTGTGAGCTGTGATATTCGCGTGGAATGCTTTTACATGTCCGCTTTTGTTTGTACAGTGACCTGCATGTTCGGAACAATGGCTACCGGCTGTTGCTGAATTGACTGATTTGCCTTTTCGGTTCACGAGTGCATTTTTCAGGAGACTCCTGGGAGTCGGCGCTGGAGCTACGGAGTTCGTGCTTAATACGACGCTTTCGGCGGGTCAGCCCTGCGGATAGAGACAGAGCCATGTGAGAAAACACGGGTCAATGAGGTCTTTCTGGTGACTGCCGATTCCATCGACGATGAACTGTGATTTTCGTGGATGACTTTTGTGTTGGCATTCTGGCGGCGGCATTATGCACAGTGTACCTGTGCGGGCTGTTGGATTGCCGAGACTCCTGTCTGTTCCACTTTTCACATTGGACAGTGGGGAGCATTTTGTGTTATTTTCACTGGCACAGGAACGGAGCATAATGGGGATGACGCGTTGCCGTGAAGTTGGAATTTCGACTAATTAACGACTAACTGACTAACTAGACTAGGGTTAGAATTACATTATAAGAAAACAAACATTAAAGCCGTCTCTAAGACGAAAGAAATACCAAAATGTAATATATGGGTAAACGGGAATTTTCTCAAACTAGTGAAACGGTACAACTGTCTCGAACAGTCATAATATCTGATGGGAGATAACTTGAAGACATTAGAACAAGAATCCATATGGCAAAGGGAGCGTACTTCAAAATGGAAAATATACTGACCAATGAAAAGATGTCAATTGCAATGAGAAAAAGAGTGTTGTAGTGCTACATAAAACCTGTACTGTTATACGGATGCGGTTACTGTCGCCTAGTTTTGCCGGCCTGTCTCATCCGTTGCCCGGGGTAAAGACTGGCCACGTATGCAGATCCATAACATTTGTTGATCATAGTATAGCGCCGACCATAGCAGATTCCTGATTCGCGAAGTATGTGTGTAACCATAGCAGCAAATGGAATATAAACGACAGAGATTAGGGGATTAATAGACCAAGCAAAAACCGCAATTCAGAAGAAAACTAACATCTTATGCAATATATCAGTTTTATAAATGGCAGGAAGTAAGTAGTAAAATGTTCTGCTGCACGACAATGCATTTTGAAATGTGAACGACTAACCAGGGAAAAACTTAGAGGTACGTTGGTGTAATTTCTCAGATGAATGTTATCCCCCGGGAAGGTTAACCCGGTCAACAAATGCCTGCAGAAGTCGGATGTGTCGGCCTAACGGCGCAAGAACACAGCTCTGCTGTAAACAGGCACAATGCAATCACGTCCGAAAAAAAAACTCAGGATGAACGCAGAAGAAGAAGATGAATGTTACAATACCTTAGACTGCCAGAGTAATTAACGCGTGTTGTTTTGTAGAGGCTAAAAAAAGTAAAACAGTTTGCACAACTGTATCAGGTTCTTAGACATGTTTTAAAGTAAGTAAATAAAGCAATGGCAAACTACTGAACGTAAACTAGCAAGATATCACAACAGCAAAAACAGTTGGTGTTGACTGCAAAATCCTGTAAAAGAATATACAACTAACTTAACTTAAAGTACACGACTATTTTACACCTACTAACTCGTATTAGCCATCCGGTGCTAGACTGCATACACCAATCAGCACCCGGTAGGGTCAGTATCACTCCGGCAGCCTTTACTTCCATTGGCATGTCGTGGTACCCACTCTAGGTTGGGTGGATCTTAGAGCCCAGGTCCAATTTTACAACTGAACCAAAGTCCCATGCACCAGCAGGTGAGTGTCTAGTCACTGCGCCACCGCTTAACTAATTCAGTGCAAAACAACAATCAGGGTTCAACCAGTTGTCAACCAAACATGATACACAATCAAATGAACAAGTATTACAATGCATATTTCCATTCACTTAGCATTTAAATTGCAGAAGATACCACGAAACAAAACAAATAAATTGATGACTCTAGTACGGCGATATATTGTTCTTCTGTCCAAATGAAAGGTCACATTTTGCTATATATTATCCTTCAGCACAGAATAAGTTTTTAAAAAAAGATGCAGCATACACACATTTTTAATGACTGTGCAGTGTTTGAAAATATTGCCTGGCCAAGTTTTGTATTTACCAATTATGTTGCATGAACTTTACAGAGGGTGAATGCAAAACTTGGACCGGCAATATTTTCAATCACTGCACAGTCATTAAACATACACCCTATATTACTATGGACTTTGCCAGCATCGCTTCAACCCACTGAAATATCATGCCTAATCAAATCGCACGTACGCAATCGTCATTGATGGAAGTAACCAGCCAATCATGTCTCCATTATAAATGTTTGTTATAAGCTTGAGTTGAGATGAGTTGAGCTAAGAACCGACATCACTGCACTCAGGACCTTCCTATACGCTCTCTGTCCCCTTGTTCAACAGCCAGCGAAGTGTAACACTACTAATCGTTTCCACCGCTATCCGATTGAAAATTCTTCAGGTCTTCCCTCTCAGTTTTGAGATTCTTCCAGAACCCTTACAAATCCCCTGTAATATCTTCCTTTCCAAATACGGGTTCTCATTCTGTTAGTTAGTTAGTTAGTTAGTTAGTTAATCGAGGTTTCACTTCACGGCAACGGGTCGTCCTCATTATGCTCCGCTCTTGTGCCAGTGAATATCACACAAAATGCTCCCCACTGTCCAATGTGAAAAGTGGAATAGGCAGCTAGTCTCGGCAATCCAACAGCCCGCACTGGTACACTGTGCATAATACCGCCGCCAGAATGCCAACACAAAAGTCATCCACGAAAACCACAGTTCATCGTCGATGGACTCGGCAGTCACCAGAAAGACCTCATTGACCCGGGTTTTTTCCGCATGGCTCGGTCTTTTACCGCAGGGCGACCTGCCGAAAGTGTCGCATAAAGCACGAATTTCTCAGCTTCAGCGCCGACTCCCGGAGTCTCCTGAAAAATGCACTAGTGAACCGAAAAGGCAAATCATTCAATTCAGCAACAGCCGGTAGCCATTGTTCCGAACATGTAGGTTACTGTTCAGGACAGATGTAAAAGCATTCCCCGCGAATTTCACAGCTCACAGTGTCGCCCACACACTCACTCAGCAGCAGCATTCTGTTCCCCAACCTTCTCCACCTGGTCCCACAGGCTCACGACTACCTCCCCCTTGTCCATAGGTAGTCTAACATCAAGAGGTGCATTCCCTGCCAGTCTATCAGCCTGTTAATTCCCCCTCACTCCCACATGGCCAGGCAAAAATTCCATACAATTTTCACAATCCTATGAAGCGAGGTGAGCCATTCCACGCGAACCATGCCTTTCTCCACTTTACTGAACATACTCACTGAGTTCATAATGTGTGTTGCAGTTGTCTTCAACGGAATGCCGCTGTAACTGCTTCCACTTCCATTCTCATGCTGTAGGTCGTAGCCTCATATGCCAGGCTCTCCTTTTTTATGAATCTAGTGTTCTAGTAAAGCTCACAATCTACTTCTCGTTTTTCGGTGATTCATTCATTGCTTTTTTTATGAATCGTTCATTAGCCTTCGCAATGAAACCCCAACCACTCAGTCTGTTTCTCACCACTGACCCATCAGTATAGATCACTATGTCACCTTGATGTGTCTTTCTCTGGAACAGTTGTTGCACCTCTAACTAACTCTGTGCGGCCCGCCGCCGATATTCTGCACTAACGACCCAGTGTTACTGTTACATTGTGCCAGTCCGTCATGTCTTCCGGTACTTCAACCCACATTATTTCACGATGGATAGTCTCTAGATCACACACCTGACTAGAGTAATAAGAAAACTGAGATTATGGCCGTATCCAAGAAGAAAGTAATATCACAATGTAACAGCCAAGTAAATGGGAATATTCTTAAATAGGTGAATCGGTACAACTATCTCGGAACAGTCATAGCATCTGATTTAAAGAGCCTTGTAAAGATTAGAACAACAATCGCTATGGCAAAGACAACCATTTGCAAGATGGACAACATATTGACCAATAAAACGCTGTCATCTGTAGTGAAGAAACAGAATGCTGAAGTGCTATATAGAACATATGCTGTTATAAGCATGCGAATCATGGACAAAGTTGTAACATATCTAGTTGAGTTGAGTTGAGCTAAGAATCGACATTAATACATCACTCAGGGCATTCCCATACGTGCTCCGCCTCCTCGTTCAACAGCCAGCGAAGAGTCATTCTAATAATCGTTACCACCGATAACTTACTGAAAGTTCTCCTTGTCTTCCATCTCAGTTCTGATATTCTTCCAGAACCCATGCCGATCCCCCGCAATATCATTCTTTCCACATACGGTTCTCAATCTGTTTCCCTTTCTTCTCCACCTGGTCCCACAGGCGCTTTCACCACTTCTTCCTTGTCCATAGGTAATGAAACACATCTAATGGCAGTGGACATGTGGTTTCTGTGGAACATCCAAAGAATACCATGAAAGGACAGAAAAACGAACGAGAAAGTCTTACCAAAAAAAAAAACAACAAACAAACAAATGAACATCGCAACTTGATTAAAGATATTAGTCATAGACAGTAAGGATTTTTAATTGGGGGGGGGGGGGGGGGGGGGAGTAATCAGATGAAATAAACTTGAAAACGTTGTGACCACTCACAAACTTAATGTGGAAAAACAAAACAAAAGGAAGGCAAAGAGTCAAATATATGTATCGCTTCGCCTCGTATCATAATGGGGACAAGAACTTAGGCCTGATCCAAGCCCATGGTGGTCACGTGAGATGGCGAATTATGACTGCCCACGCTTATCGGCATGACACGTGATGATGATGATGATGATGATGATGATGATGAATATCACACCCAGTATAACGGTCCCTAGTGTGTGTGTGTGTGTGTGTGTGTGTGTGTGTGTGTGTGTGTGTGTGTGTTCATTCACCTATGTTTCTGAGTCATATGGTCCTATATGGACTGTCCGGGTTAGTTAAAAGTGAGTTGCATAACCTTTACATGACGTCGCTGTCAACCCCGGCATTTTTTGACTGTTCGTTATTTTTTAGAAAGTCTACGTTCAGTAGTTTGCCATTGCTTTCTGAACTATTGGTACCCATACTTTGTACAGGAAACGAGTGCAAGGCAATCTGCTGCCAAATCGCCAGCCGTTCTGTTTCGAACACGATATGCGGGTTTAAAAATTGCATTCGTAACACACCACAGAGAAGGTACTGTTCGGGTAGGAAATGCAAAAGGGGAAAACAGTCTCGTAGCAGGAATGTGTATTAGGTACGATAAGTGTGAAATATGTTGTAGGTTGAATTGGTGGCTAGCCTTTCGCTAACGTTGCGAACGTCGGGAGCTGGCATCAAACGCTCCCAACTACGTGCCTGTCATTTTCAAAGTAACGGGATGGTACTGTGGAAGGCGGACGAGCCATGGACCAGGCTGATATACTGAATGCTCTACGAGAAGTAAGACTCTTACGAGAATCAAGTGATGACTGTGAATCTACAACCATGGTCAGACTGCGAAAACAGCAAGTTAGAGGTGTGGCCAGACAAGAACACTACGCAGGAAGCCAAAGAAAATTAATAAACCAAACATAGAACTGGTGTCGTGAGCTTTTACACGCTGCGGGATTTACTGAGGAGGGAATCCGAACACTTATGGACTGAATGTGCGATGATGATGATCTGTCGACTAACTAACTAACTAAAGTAACGGTGTACGAATTAGGTCAATGTTTCACAGTTGTAGACTCGGGCCGATGTCTTAGGTGTCTATGTGACCATGTTTAGCAGTTACAAGTGTCCCATCGTGGAAGTGCTACCCTCGTTTAGAAGCTGGTGTTTTTGTTTTAATTTCTCTTCCACTAATACCGCTAGGCGTCGTGAGAAGGGTTGATTGAAATGCAAGCGGCTGTGACTAACGTCTTTCCTCCAAATTCCTCCATGATTCATAACCGGTGATTTTTCATAGAATCAAGTACATTCCCTAACTTTTTGCTAGACCTGTCATAGGTTCATTACCTACTAAATCCTTTTATATGTGCCACAACCAAAACGGTTGAAAGGGCAATTTCAAACCTCTTTGTTTTATAACTTTCAATATAGTATATCTTGTCCTCTTGTCTCTAATGATATACGAGTCCCAATCAGTCATGTAAATTAATTTATCATGTTGCCATATCACTCTAATATTAATGTATCATGTTGTTATATCATTGTAATATTAATATGTGCTTAAAACAAAACTTGATTAAGACAAAGATGTAGGGATACAGTGCCATCTAACGAGATCATATTAAGGGATTGCGTGTGGAACTCAAATCGTGTGACTATGCAGGCTTTTCGTACCTTGACATTGCGTGTTTCTGATATCAACATGCCAATCAGCCGAGTCCTGTTTCCATATTGAAAGCTGGCTGATCCCTAACGATGACAGTAACACAGACAGACAGACAGAACAGACAGGCTAAATTTCGGTTGTATGACTAAAATATAGCCAGATAAATGCGAGAACGGACAGACAGGCAGACTGATAAAAAAAAATAGACAGACGAATGGACGGACCGACGGACGGACGAAAGGTGTACTAAAATATAACCAGACAGACAGACTGAAGGCGGCTGGATGGTTGAGTGACTAAGAGACAGACAGACGGACGGACGGACGGACGGACGGACGGACGGACGGACGGACGGACAGACAGACAGACAGACAGACAGATTCCAGCACACTCCACATCCTGTTAGTCTAAACTGCCCCAACCAGTAACTAATAAGATATCTCGCGATGCCGTCTGCTTATCCACACGAGGCGTGGAGAAGCCGGATCGATGAAATACTGTCTTCATTGCCTGGTAATCGATGATCGTTCCACTGGGGCACGTTCTGGTCTCTGATTGGAGGGCTGCAAGTGACAGATCGGTCTCAAGAGCATGTTTTATCTCCGAGGTTATGAGAGTTCCAGACGGTTTAATAGACTAAGTGCTCACTCAAGGACTCAACTGTCAAAGTGTCTGTTCGAAAGCAAGACAAGCAAGGTGTGGACATTTTGATACAGTGAGTGTTGCTTTTCTAAGAAATGTTACTGTAATCTTGCAATTTGTTATGCAACTTCGCTCACTTTATTTACTAGTTTTATTACCGTTGTTGTTTTGTTTCGAATATAACTTGTGTGATAAATCACTGGTGACTAGAGTTTTAAGTTAATTTCTCAATTGCGAATACCTTGGAATGCTAAATTAACTAACGGCGATTGCCTGGAAGAGAGTAATGAAACAAGAACAGTATATACTACTATAATAAAGAGACAAAAAACATTCTTTGGTCATGTAATGAGAAGAGAAGAATTGGAGAATATCGATAAAACTGGATAGATCAGTGGGAAAAGAGGCTGACTAAGAGAAATGATGCAGGATGGATTGAGACGGTTGTATGGAGGATTGTCTTCAACAGAGTTGATCCAGAGCTCCAAGGACCGAGATATGTGGAATGTCATGTACGCCCGAGCCAGCTGGCAAGGTACATGATGATGATGATGATGATGATGATGATGATGATGATGATGATGATGATGATGATGATGATGGTGATGATGATGGTGATGATGATGATATTTCGAACACATATCTGTTTGATAGGTTGCTGGTTAACAAGAGTTTTAATTTCACTCTCGTGTTTCGAATATGCATTTTTTTGAGGAACCGCTGGTTAAACAGAATTTTTGGATTTACACACTTTTAAAAAAAAAAATTAACTCTTGGTTATAAGCGACTGATTATCTACAGTTTATTTTACCCTCTTATTTCAAATATACATCTTTGTGATAAGTTATTTGTTAACTAGAGTGTTAATATGACTCTCTTGTTTCGAATATGAATTCTGTCATAAGCTACTGGTTACCTATTCTCATTATTCCACCTTCATGTTTCGAATATGAATCTTTGTGATAAGTAGGTTAACTAGAATTTTAATTCCACGAATATTTTAAGAATACACATCTTTGCGATAAGTAAGTGATCAACTAGAGTTTTAACTTCAAAAACAATTTAAGAATACAAATCTTTGTGGAAAGTAAGTTATTAACTATGCTTTTCATTTTACCCCATGTTTCGAATATGAATCTTTGTGATAAGCCGGTAAACTACAGGTTTAATTCCACACATTTTAAGAGCATAAATCTGTGTAATACGTGGCAGTCTAACTAAAAATTTAATTTAAACCCCATGCTTCAAATATGAATTTTGTGAAAAGCCTCTGGTTAAACAGAGTTTTAATTCTACCTTATTTTTCAAATTTAAATCTTTCATTGTGATAAGCCAATGATTAACCAAAGTTTTAATTTAACACTCTTGTTTTCAATTTGGATCTTAGTTATAAACCACTAATTAACAACAGTCTATAATTTCACTGTCATGGTTTGCATATCAATCTTTGTGATGAGCCAATGGTGAAATATGATTTAATTTCGTCATATATTTTTTGCTTTTATATATATATATATATATATATATATATATATATATATATATATATATATATATATATATATATATATATATATATATATATATATATATATATATATATATATATATATATATATATATAATTTGAATGTAACACATGTGTTTAGAATATAGATCTGTGTGATAAGCCATTGGTTAACTAAAGTTATAATTTCACATTTATTTTTAGAATATGTATCATTGTGAGAAGCCACTGGTTAAATAAAGTTGTAATTTCACCTCTCTGTTACGAATATGTATGTATCTTTGTGATAGATTCCTGGTTAACTAAAGTTTGAATGCACCACTCGTGTTTAGAATATGAATTTTTGTGATAAGCCATTTATTAACTAGAGTTTTAATTTCGCCTTTATGTTTAGAACATGTATCTTTGTGAGAAGCCACTGTTTAACTAACTGATAAACCCCAGCTTTAAAAAGAACGGAGCATTATGCATAGACTTTTGAAATGTACATATTTAGAAGACCGTGGCATGGAAAACAAACCAAATAGAGAATTTCTAAAACAACTCAGTGTAAACAAGGAATGGATACAGAAAATAAACGTGAGACTGACAAGGTACTTTAGTCACAGCAAGCGGTATTTCTTTTTGTTTTTTGTTTCTGCGCTCTTTGGCTTCTAACTCAAGCGTAGTGCATACACATTACTTCTAGTAGCACCGGATTGAATTCTGCCTGCGGATTAGCTTCTATCTGTTACCAATGTCTCTCGCCATCAGGCGAGCCGACTTAGACTTCAGAGGTACTTGTAATTTATATCCCCAAGTCAAGGACGAGAAGTCAACATTTTAGTCCAACTGTCCTGTGTAGGGGATGAACCCCTTTCTTCGGCATCAGCACACCGGTTGCTGATCTCATCAAAATGTATGAAATCTACTAACTACCATAATGGAAGAACAGCCATTGGCTAAAGATGAGGCCGTCAAAGATATAAACGGATATAGAACTTAAAGATATGACCATGTTGCAGTCTAACAGAAAATACAATGTTGAAATTTACGGAAATTACTCAAACCAACATTCACTTCGTATTCAGCATTAGATGGTGGTGAAATAAACAACGGATGCAATTGAACAAACGTGTCCTTGTGGGCAAATAAGGAAACAAAGGTACGATTTAATGGAATATATACATTGTAAGAAGCAGTATTTGGCTGTGAGACATGAACACATGAACAAACGGCAAGACTAAGACAAGAATATCTATGGAGCCGCTGTAACGCAGTGGGTACCACGCTTATCTACCAGCGCTGTAATCGTGTATTCAAATCCCAACCGATTCGGGATTTGTTTCACAATTGATCTGGGCTCTTGGGTTGGTCCAAACTAAACTAGGGACCACGAAATGTTCTGGGAAATAAGAACTATTAGCCTGATATTGACCAAATCATTTATTGGTAACCGATTGGTCTATACAAAAGGGCGCTGATACCATAAACCAAATACTATTCAAGGCGTAGGGAAACGGTTGTGTACTGTACTTACCTCGTGCCTATTAGGACACATGGGCTTCATACACAAAAACAGATCATGCGATATAGACAGATGCTATAATTATCGTATAAATAAAATAGACTCAATACAACAATCACGTATCTCCTAAACACAATCCTAGCGCAAATGTTTTTTTTTCAATTATTTGTTTTGTTTGTTAACTTACCAAGGTAATATCTCGTAATTTGGACATTTGCAATTTAGATGGGAGCTGGTAGCGTAGTAGCTAGACACTCGCATTCTGCCCAGTAATCATGGGTTCAAATTCAAGTCGAGACATTTTTTCGTTAAGTTGACTTGAGCTGCAAGGTGGACCCAGCCTTAAATGGATGCCAAGAAAGGTCTAGGGAAGTAAACGATATCGGCGTGATGTTGACGTTACCCTTGAAGTGCTGATTGGTCTATAGACATGTTGGTCTACCACAATACGCCCGATACGTCATACGGCTTGTAAAACGGCTTCTCACTTTCTTGTCTAGATGAAAAGGTCCTTATTTTCTTGTCTAGATGAAAAGGGGATAACTTTCTTGTCTTGATGAAAAGGTCCTTACTTTTTTGTCTAGATGAAAAGGTCCTTATTTTCTTGTCTAGATGAAAAGGTCCTTACTTTCTTGTCTAGATGAAAAGGTCCTTATTTTCTTGTCTAGATGAAAAGGTTCTTACTTTCTTGTCTAGATGAAAAGGTCCTTACTTTCTTGTCTAGATTAAAAGGTCCTTATTTTCTTGTCTAGATTAAAAGGTCCGTACTTTCTTGTCTAGATCAAAAGTTCCTTATTTTCTTGTCTAGATGAAAAGTTCCTTACTTTCTTGTCTAGATGAAAAGGTCCTTTATTTCTTGTCTAGATGAAAAGGTTCAAACTTTCTTGTCTAGATGAAAAGGTTCAAACTTTCTTGTCTAGATGAAAAGGTCCTTACTTTCTTGTTCAGATGAAAAGCACATAAACATGCGTGAGTGTATTAATATTCTGTTGAATATTATTAATATTATTATTAGAATATTATTAGAATATTATTAAAAGTTCATTTCAGGAAAGAGATAACACATAGTTTGAGGAAACAGATAACAAACAGTTTGAGGAAAGAGATAACAAACAGTTTGAGGACAGAGATAAGAAACAGTTTGAAGACAGAGATAACAAACAGATTGAGAAAACAGCTAACAAACATTTTGAGGAAACAAATAACAATCACTTTGAGGAAACAGCTAACAAACAATTTGAGGAAACAGAGAACACACACATCTGTCCAACAAATACTGTAGAGGACTTGTCAAATAAAACCTATGGAGTGGAGTGTACTCAGGAAGCGGAGAAAAGGAAGACCACAACTTAGATGGACTCAGACAGTGATAGATTACACAACCCTACAAAATAAAAACAAAATTGTGGGTGCCAAGCATTGTACACCTGATTTTGCATAAATGAGGCCTGCTGAATCAAAATATCACGTTTATTTGTCTTTAGCAGCTATAGTTTTTGAGATACAGGCATCAGTGTAGTTAATTAATATTATTACAGTATTTTCTGTATAAGGCTTTGTAAAATAATAAAATATTAACCATCTGTCATTACTGCCTAAAGTACATTGCTGTGTTGGACATGAAAGGAGGGGATTGAGGGTGGGGGTGTTGAACCTGAAGAAATAAGCAGCCTGGCTAATGCAGTCGCCGCGAACTGTAGAGTTAAATTTTTCTCTTGTTACAATAACCACGGAAGAGTCTGAGACAAGCCAATTTAAGCTAAGTATTTGGGTGCTAAGATAACAGAAGATAGAAGATGTCTTTAAGCAAGTAAAATATAGAATAGCGCAAACAAATGTAGTATTTAATAAGACTGAAGAATATTCAGAGCAATATATCTATGTTGTTGGAGGTAAGAACAAGAGTTCGTGTGAGCTGCGTCGTGCTAATCCTTATGTACGGAAGTGAATCATGGACGATTAGTTGACTGGAGAGGAAGTATGTGGAAGCTGGTTGAAGGAGTGGGTGTTCTGGAACTTACAATTAACTGGTTACATGCTCTGTAACATGCATAGAACAGACTGCCACCTGGTAATATACTACAACATATCCAGGCGAACCTTCTGGCCTAGAGAGACAACAGTGGAAGATAAACTCTATGGACCGCTGAGTGAACTAAAAAAGACTGTTAGATTCATACAAGAAACAACATTGCAGTTATAAACATATTTCAAGCGAACGAAAGAAGAAGAAGAAGAATATGCTGTATAACTGTGTTAGACCTGAATTGCCTTAATTTTGTTGAAAACTTCTATTCGGTGTAAATGTGTGTAAATACAAGGTGGTGCTGTTTATATTTTGTTTTGTTTGTGAATTTACAGTTTGCTGTCAATTGTTTGTGTGATTGTTCTTGTATTACACATTATTGCCTTCTTTTAACGTGCGGGGTTAAACGTGTGCAAAACGGTGACAGGCAGGCTAGTAATTAACTGAAAAGTAATACAATGATGTCGGTGTGATAACAACTGGTATGATATTGTATAAGGTGTATTTTTAATAACTATGTAGTTGTTTGTTTTTTTTAAATATTGCCGTTCCAAGTTTTGTATTCGCCCTCTGTGGAGTTCATGCAACATAACAGGTAAATACAAAATTTGAAATGGCAATGTTTTTGAAAACCCCACAGTCATTAAAAACACCTTGTATATTATAGATGATATATTGCGTTTGCCTGAGTTGAGTCAAATGGCCCTGTGCTGGTTATGATTAATTAAATGATTCAGTGCCGAAAAATAATATACCGCCAAATATGACCTCCCATTTAGACAGAAGGACGATATATCGCATGCTAGGCTCATCATGTTATTTGTTTTGTTTCGTGGTATCTTCCGCAATTTCAACGCTCAGTGAATGAAAACTGTCATTTTAATACTTATTTATTTGAATGTGTGCCATGTTTGGTCTTAACCTACTTTTTGTTTCTTTCTGATTGGGTTAAAATCCCCATGATAATGACACCGTTCTATATCGTTTGTGTTGTGCGATGGCGTTGAC
This sequence comes from Cepaea nemoralis, assembly GCA_014155875.1. NCBI lineage: Eukaryota > Metazoa > Mollusca > Gastropoda > Stylommatophora > Helicidae > Cepaea > Cepaea nemoralis. The sequence goes on along the minus strand of JACEFZ010000555.1, from coordinate 136,842 downwards.
TGACTGACTGACTGACTGACTGACTGATTGGTTCATTGATTGATTGATTGATTGATTGGACTTGTGTTTTATTTGTCCAGTAGCAGTGTCCTGCCATAGGTCTGTGATGTGATAGCACCATCACATGTTGTAGGTCTGAGAGCGAGGAGAAATAGGGAGTCAGTCTTTCCCTGATTTTGGCAAGCGACGATCCCCGGGGGTGGAACCGACGTCTGACCGTGCTCATGATATTATCAACGCAGTTCGCTATCAATTTCTCTAGTGTGCACAGAAAGAACTTTTAGCTCAACGTGTAGTTTTCTAATTTAGTAATTTGTTTATTTGTATTTTTCTTCTGTCTTCTTTGTTTATTTGATTCCTCCGGCTCTGTGGGGAAGGGCGGGGCGATTTGGCAACGGACCGCCTTGCGTTGGGTTTCATACAATGGTATGAGTGTCGGTCGTTCAGAAAATAAATGTAAACTACTGAACATAAACTTGTCAAGAAATCACAAACAGCCAACAAATGGTAGGGTTGAATGCGACCTCCTGGGAAGGATACGCAACTAACTTGTTTGTTAATGTGACTTGTGTGTTGTATGTACAGTTACTGAACATAACCTACAGAATGGTGAAACGCGTCTGGGCCAAACAAACAAACAAAAAAACAAACAAAACAAACAACCAAACAAACAAACAAGTTATTTAGTTAGTTAGTTGACAGTTCACCGGTCTCCGCGGCCAAAGGATTGGGAACGCGGTTCCGTGAGCCGGTACCAGGCGTTCGAAACTCAGCTGCGACCGATTTGTGCAGCAGACCGTGTCGCGTTGTGTTATAACGTTCTGGTATGGGAGTCGGTCGTTCAGAAAGCAATGGCAAACTACTGAACTAACACTTGCCTAGTACATCAACAGCAGCTGAAAATGCTGGTGTTGACATGCAACGTCCCGTAAGGGATACGCAACATTTAAAAAAATAATGTTGACAGTTCATCCTCTTTACACATCGAACTATTCAGTCCATAAGTGCTCGGATCCCCTCCTCAGTAAATCTCGCAGCGTGTAGCTGCTCACGGCACCAGTGTTGCGTTGATTTATTAATCTTCTTTAGCTTCCTTCTGGTCCGCCATGATGGAAACCAAAACATAACACAATAACCCACAAACAAACACACAGATAAGATTGCTTCAGCAGCAGTTCCATCGTTTGTCGCCCATTGATGACCCGGACCCATAATGGAAGCAAAGAAAAGTAACATTGTAATCTGCATGCATATCTTAAGGGCCGAGGTTGGCTGTAGACTGGCGGTCTCATCATGTAGAAACATGTAGGCGTAACACTCAACAGATCTTTAACAAGTTCACAAAAGGCTGTGCGTGAGATGGGGTCGGGGTTACGCTCCATGTCCCCGGTGGCCCTGGGTGTGATGCGTATCGGGGTGGATTTGAATTGTATAAAGTTGCCCTAGGCCACCCAGGCCGACCCAGGCTGAAGTGAGTACCAGGAGATGTCTTGGGAAGCAAAGGTTGCCGGCCTGGTACTGGTCACGTGACCCGCTGAGTGCTGGTTGTCTATCAAATGTGGGTTTAGCACTATATGTCCAACAAGCCCTATGTCGTGTAAGTGGGTTCTTTACTTTCTCTTATCTGTTATCAGTTGATTGTTATTGCAATTTGATTGTTATAGCATTTGATTGTTATAGCATTTGATTGTTGTAGCATTTGATTGTTGTAGCATTTGATTGTTATAGCATTTGATTGTTATAACATTTGATTGTTATAGAATTCCATTGTCCCGGGAAGGTTAACCCGGTCAACAAATGCCCGCAGAAGTCGGATGTGTCGGCCTAACGGCGCAAGAACGCAGCTCTGCTGCAAACAGGCACAACGCAATCACATCCGGAAAAAAAACTCCGGATGAACGAAGAAGAAGAAGAAGAAGAATTCCATTGTTATATCATTCCATTGTTATAGCATTTGATTATTCTAACATTTGATTGTCATAGCATGTTATTGTTATGACATTTGATTGTTATAGCATTTGATTGTTATAGCATTTGATTTTTATAGCATTTGGTTGTTATAGCAATTGATTGTTATAGCGTTCCATTTATTATGGCAGTTGATTGTTATAGCTTTTGTTTGGTATAGAATTCCATTGTTAAATCATTCCATTGTTATTGCATTTGATTATTCTAGCATTTGATTGTCAAAGCATGTGATTGTTATAACATTTGATTGTTACAGCATTTGATTATTATAGCATTTTATTGCAATAGCAAGTGATTTTTATATCATTCGATTGTTATAACATTTGATTGTTGTAGCATTTGATTGTTATAGCATATGAATGTCAAAGCATTTGATTGTTATATCATTTGGTTGTTACAGCATTTGATTGTTATAGCAATTTGATTATTATAGCATTTGATTTTTATAGAATTTGATTGTTATAGCATGTGACGCTACCAAAATACCATGTCATGTTCGTGTTCATTTCTTGGGCAGCATCTTCACATTCCTACGGCAGTTCCTACAACGGAACCCGTTGTGTGTCAAACTGTCCTCTACTGCCTATAGAACCTCGCGGTGTAGGACAGGGTGTCTTAAGTCTGAGGAATTAAGGCCGCCTGGTTAGTGCAATCGCCGCGAACTGTGCAGGTTAGGGTTTTCCACATCTTACCGAGGATTCGAACCCAGGTCGACCGAAGGAGAAACCGGCATTCTAGCCACTGGGTCTGACGTTATTTATCTAAATATCTCTTCGGAGAGAAACAAATGTTTCATGTTGTTGAAACTTTGCTGTATCGATACTTTTCTTACTTTACTTGTTACGTGTCCCGTCTTCTGTCGCTATGAGGAAGAACAGATAGACCATCAGGGCCTGGAAATGATGGTGCTGTAAGGAGTGAGTAACCAGAATGTCTGACCGACACACTGGACTCCGAGAAGAGGCCAGACGGACACATAATCAGACTGCTAATGGTAGCATTATTATTTGGACTCTTCGCTGGATGTTGAACATGTAGACGGAACACTTGTGAGAATGTCGCGAGTGCTGTGATGTCGGTTCTTGACCCAGATGTTCGGTCATGGTAGATATAGCTTGATACCTGTTTAAATCTCTCATGAATCGTGAATGTTAATTTTAATATCTCTTTCCGTTTATGATAATCAAATCTAAATCAGGCAGTACTATTAATAGACTGTACTACAGAACAAGTTTTTTTGTTTTTTTTTAACATATCCTTTACAGGACTTAGCTGTCAACACCAGCATCTTTCAGCTGTATGTTGATCTCTTGGCAAGATTACGCTCAGTAGTTTGCCATTGCTTTCTGAGCGGCCGGCTCACATACCCCGTAAGTTACCGATGCGATTCGAACCACTGCTGATTTGAACCGTCATCACGTTACCGACGAGAGTATACGAGATTACGGAGAAAAGTCATAATCTCTAAGCCGCGAAGCCGGCACAGAACAAGTACACAAGTACAATTAACAGACAGTACTACACAAGTACTATCAACAAACAATACAACACAAGTACTATTAACAGTACTAAACAAGTATTATCAACAGTACTACACAAGCACTATCAACAGTACTACACAAGTACTATCAACAAACAATACTACACAAGTACTATCAACAGTACTACACAAGTACTATCAACAGTACTACACAAGTACTATCAACAGTACTACACAAGTACTATCAACAAACAATACTACACAAGTACTATCAACAGTACTACACAAGTACTATCAACAGTACTACACAAGTACTATCAACAGTTCTACACAAGTACTATCAACAGTACTACACAAGTACTATCAAAAGTACTACACAAGTACTATCAACAGTACTACACAAGTACTATCAACAGTACTACACAAGTACTATCAACAAACAATACTTCACAAGTAATATCAACAGTACTACACAAGTACTATCAACAGTACTACACAAGTACTATCAACAGTACTACACAAGTACTATCAACAAACAATACAACACAAATACTATCAACAGTACTACACAAGTACTATCAACAGTACTACACAAGTACTATCAACAGTACTACACAAGTACTATCAACAGTACTACACAACTACTATCAACAGTACTACACAAATACTATCAACAGTACTACACAAGTACTATCAACAGTACTACACAAGTACTATCAACAGTACTACACAAGTACTATCAACAGTACTACACAAGTACTATCAACAAACAATACAACACAAGTACTATCAACAGTACTACACAAGTACTATCAACAATACTACACAAGTACTATCAAAAGTACTACACAAGTACTATCAACAGTACTACACAAGTACTATCAACAAACAATACTACACAAGTACTATCAACAGTACTACACAAGTACTATCAAAAGTACTACACAAGTACTATCAACAGTACTACACAAGTACTATCAACAGTACTACACAAGTACTATCAACAAACAATACAACACAAATACTATCAACAGTACTACACAAGTACTATCAACAGTACTACACAAATACTATCAACAGTACTACACAAGTACTATCAACAATACTACACAAGTATTATCAACAGTACTACACAAGTACTATCAACAGTACTACACAAGTACTATCAAAAGTACTACACAAGTACTATCAACAGTACTACACAAGTACTATCAACAGTACTAAACAAGTACTATCAACAGTACTACACAAGTATTATCAACAGTACTACACAAGTACTATCAACAGTACTACACAAGTACTATCAAAAGTACTACACAAGTACTATCAACAGTACTACACAAGTACTATCAACAGTACTAAACAAGTACTATCAACAGTACTACACAAGTACTATCAACAAACAATACTACACAAGTACTATCAACAGTACTACACAAGTACTATCAAAAGTACTACACAAGTACTATCAACAGTACTACACAAGTACTATCAACAGTACTACACAAGTACTATCAACAGTACTACACAAGTACTATCAACAGTACTACACAAGTACTATCAACAGTATTGCACAAGTACTATCAACAGTACTACACAAGTACTATCAACAGTACTGCACAAGTACTATCAACAGTACTACACAAGTACTATCAACAGTACTACACAAGTACTATCAACAGTACTACACAACTACTATCAACAGACAGTATTACTGGTTGTCGGGGCCGACGTGCAGCTGTGGCTAGCAAGCTTTCCCGCCAGTCCCGTGGTCACGTGGTCAAATATCTATCGCGGAGGATTAATTATTAAACTGGCTTAGGCTCCCAGGTCGGCCCATGCTAAAATTGGAACCAGTGAATCTTCTGGGAAGTAGATGCGGCCATCGGAATGTTAACCACTTTACCCATGGACTGCAAATTGGTGCATCAAATGATGGGGCTGATACAGTAAAAACAATGGTCCTTTATTTCACAAGTTAGCTGTATGTCCCATACAGGACGTTGCAACCAAGCCAAACTTTTATAAGCGTTTTGTGATTTACTATGCTTTTTACGATCAGTAGTTTGACATAGCTTTCTGAACGGCCGATGCTCAAGCCATCGAAATCAACTCAAAGCGATCTGCTCCTAAATGGACCACGGTTGATTTCAAAACATCGACCCGGTATGCCAGGTACTTGTGAAACTGCGTGTCACTAACCCCGACGTACTTTACTTACACCCTTAACTGATTCACTGCAAAACAACACGTAGGTTTGGACAAAATATGGTACACAACCAGATGAACAAGTATTATCATGGACATTTCCATTCACTGAGCATTGAAAATGCGTGGGATATCACGAATCAAAACAAATAATGCTATGACCCTAGTATGGCCTTTATATCGTCATTATGTTCACACGGGAAGTCGCATTGGCGATATATTATCCTTGCACTCCTATATGATCCTTGCTTAAATGATTACCAAGAAATGTCCCGGCAAGTTAAGTCGCCAGATGAGATATGTATCACATGACCTATCAAGCACAGACTGGTCTATAAAAATATAGGCCTAGCACCATATACCCAATGCCTCGTAACGTGTGTAAATGAGGACAGCGTCGAATACAATTGTTACTTCAGTGAGGCGCTGTCAGTACTTAAAGGCCCGAATCCCAATGTGGTTACTACAGCTTTATACTGTTATATATATTGTATAGCGTGTTCTCTAATCTGTCCTTTTCCTTCTACTTTTATGACTGCTAATCAATGCTGGCCAGTCTCCCTGGCCTAGGAGTTAGCGTCTTTCTCCGTAATTCCGTATATTCTCGTGAGTAACGTAACCTGCGCGAAAATCGGTAGCGGTTCTCGCCGCGTTGGTAACTTGCTCGGTATGTGAGCCGGCCGCTCAGAAAGCAATGGCAAACTACTGAGCGTAATCTTGCCAAGAAATCAACAATGAGCTGAAAGATGCTGATGTTGACAGTGATGTCCTGTAAAGGATATGAGGAAAACAAAAATAAACAATCAATGCTGCAAATATATTTATCGCTCAACGATTATCAATAGTTGTGAATTTATTTCCCAGACTTTGTGTCAGGTCTTAGTCAGATATGACTGAGCTACCGTATGACAGTAGACAAGGTGTATTTTTAATGACGGTGCAGTGTTTGAAAATATTGCCGTTCCAAGTTTTGTATTTACCTATTACGTTGCATGAACGTTAAAGGGTGACTACAAAACTTGGACCGGCAATATTTTCAAACACTGCACAGCCATTAAAAATACACCCTGTACCTGCTTTCTGTTAGGGGACGCTCACCAAACCCCACACCCTACATTGTGTCAACGGCTTCGGGCGGAGGAGTCCAACTGGGAGGGTACAAGCCTTATCCTAATGCGAGGAAATACAACCTAAAGACTAAATGTCATGGCAGGGCAGACAAGGCCCTAAGCCTTGGTCGCCGACTGGTCTAGGATGGAATTACCGACAGGCAGACAGTTAGAGCATTGCTTTGCTGCTCCATCAGCTTCTGCAGCTTGTCTTGTTCCAGGCATATTGGTTTTACCTTTCCTCTGGAGTAAACTAGGCAGACCGGGAAAGGGATCATGCTGCATAGGCTTTGTGTTATGGAGAGGTATAACTCCATTTTACAAACTATCGTCTGCCAAGACGGCCAGGTGCCAATCATTTCCCAGACTGAGTACTTGTCATTGCCTGTTTATTTATGTCTCACACTGAGTGATTATCAGTCGGACACGTAATCTGACTGCAGCCTGGTTTCAATAGTACCAATGCTCTTCGCTGGTTGTTGAAGATGAGTACGGAACACGTGTGGGAGTGTCCTGAATGTTGTGATGTCGGTTTTTTACCCAACTCAACTCAGCTCACCTCACCAGCGTGTTTTGTTTTGGCTGTTTGCGATTTCTTGGCAAGTTTACGTTCAGTATTTTGCCATTGATTTCTGAATGACCGGCACTCATACAATTTTACGAAAACCAACGCAATGCGGTCTGTTGTCAAATCTCCCACAGCTGTGTTTCGAACGCGGTATGCAGGATTACGAAATGTGTCCGTAACACCTTCGCAACAGAGCCGTTGATGTAGCGGATTGGAAGTGTCGCTAACACGCGGTCGGATGAGGTTTCGAAGCCTGCACTCGACGTTCGCTACTGGAGGGACAGACTTGTCACCACTCCAATCGTGATTAAGGTCTTCAAAATGTAGTGGCCCTAACACTTGATATACCCGCAGCAGGTTGCTGCTATGTGACTTATATGTTTCTTTATTATTATTATTTGTTGTTGTTAGGTTCATACGTTCATTTACCTCTCGCCCTCTGCTGGCACTGTTGACAAGGCTTTTCTAATGCCACATTTCCTCAGCAACAGAATAAATTACATCGCATTTCGACGATGTCCAGGGCGTGTTTGTCAGCCCATTTGTACAACTAGGAACATGAAGTTACGTATTAATTTAGATTGGCATCACATTTTCTAAGACATATTTTGAAAAAATAATAACCTTAGGACAGAAATGTTGGATTTATCTCTGTGTGTGTGTGTGTGTGTGTGTGTGTGTGTGTGTGTGTGTGTGTGTGTGTGTGTGTGTGTGTGTGTGGTAATTCACACACGCGCTCCGTCCCCTCGTTCAACAGCCAGCGAAGAGTCACACTGCTTTGAACTCAAGCGTAGTCCATACATATACTACTACTTCTAGTGTACTGTAATGAAGTTTACGTGTGGATTAGCTTTCCCTATTACCAGTGTCCCTCGCCATCAGGCGAACCTACTCCGCCTTCAGAGGTACTTGTAATTTATGTCCCAAGCCAAGGACGAGAAGTCAACATTTTAGTCCAACTGATCGGTGTAGGGTTTGAACCTGCTACCTCGGCATCAGCACACCGGATGTTTAAGAACGAGAGTTCTTATCCATTTATCCACGCTGACCTCCAGTTGTATTTACTAATTCAAAGAAAATGTGGTGATGCCGTGATGTGTTCTGAAAAACGGTAAACTTTGAGGTGTGAGCGCGTTGCAAAGTGGAACATCTATAATCATCCTGACTTGAATGGATCCGGATTTGAATAGGTTAGTTTAGAAGAGTTTCTAGAATGTTCGATCTTTTTCCGAGGTAAGAGATCGACAGCATTTTTAGGAATACTATTTAGAAAAAAAAAAAAACTGTTGCATGTTGTTCTAAAGGAAGTCGCATTAGTGTGACTTTCCGTACAAAGCTAAGAATCTCATGAAATGATAAGACTTCAATGAACGAGGAAATGTCCCATGGGCCTGTAAGAATCCCATGGACCTGTAAGAATCCCATGAACCTATAAGAATCCCACGGAGCTGTAAGAACCCTATAGATCTGTAAGATTCCCATAGAACTGTAAGAATTCAGTAGACCTGTAAGAATGCCATATACGGCTAAGAATCCTATAAAAGGGTCAGAATCCCATAATATGGTAAGAATCCCATGAAAGACTATGAATCCCACCAACAGCTAAGAATCCCATGAAAGACTATGAATCCCACCTACATGAAATGGTAAGATCCCCCAAGTAGGGCTAGGAAGTCCGGATCCAACTAAGAATAGCAATATTCAAGTACTGCAAGAGGCCAGATCACACACTGACAGATAATAAACGACAGCGGGACAAGACTTCTGAGGACTTCACAAACATAGAAAGACTGGGATTTATATTTCAGACGCAATATCGAGCACTTATTTGAACGTAGATATATGACGTTGACTTATGACGAGACTTGGGCTGGCTTTAATCTGAAGCATTTATAGTGAGGTCACAAATGACTGCCTCCGTATAAAAATCCATAACTCAGTAACCAGCTGAGGGAAAATGATTCTATTTCGGGCTCCGTTATTCGGTTCACAAAAACGATTTTCTCGGGGATTCTCGGGTGCTAGGGAATTCGTGCTTTCTGCAATAATTTCGTCAGGCCGCACTGCAGTAGGATTGAGTAATATGGGATAAAATCCTGTGTAGTCAAGTCAATCCTCTCGCCTTTAACATCCTTTAAACTTAATCTTTCAAAATAGGTATACAGGGGGACAACGATCACCAGAATCGTGGATCAACTATGTGTTCTTGTCTCGACCATACCAAGTGGCCATACTATTATTTACTTCTCTGCCTTCCCCAAGTTTTTCCCCCCTCAACTGAGGCAGTTGTCACCAAGTTCTCCAATGTATTTCTTCTCATAGCGTGTCAAAGCAATTGTGACTGTCTACGTCTAATGTCTCTAATCAGTTTACGGTTTTCATTTCTTTCTTGTAGGACTTTCTCATTAGTGTTTCTGTCTGTTTATGGTGTTTTTTGCATTTTCCTCAGAAACCGAATTTCCATAGCCATTCGATGTTTTTCAGCTTGTCTGCTCATTGTCAAAGTTTAACATCCATACAAAAGTATAGGTTCTATGTAGCATTTCTACGCTCTTATTCTCGTTGTAATTGACATCTTTTTATTGGTCAGTATTTTTGCATCTTGAAAGAGGCTACATTCGAGATAGCAATTCTTGAAAGCGAGTAACAGACTGAGAAAGAATGATATGGCGGGGAGATCGGCAAGAATTCTGGACAAATCACAAAACTGAGAGGGAAGACTACGTGAACTTTCAATCAGAAGGCAGTTGGAACGATTAGCAGTATGACTCTTCGCTGGCTGTTGAACGAGGGAACGGAGCGTGTGTGTGAATTACCTGAGAGCAATGATCTCTGTTCTTAGCTCAACTCTACTCATCTCAACCCGCTCTGTGGAGATATGGACGCAATTCTTAATCGCGCATATAGCTTTCGAAACATAGCTGCGAGCAATTTGGCAGCAGACCGCCCTGTGTTGGATTTTATAAAATGGTATGAGTGCCGGCCATTCACAAGTCAATGGCTAACAAAAAATCAGCCACAATATGCTAGTGTTGACTGCGACATCATGTAAAGGGTATGCAACTAACTTTAACAGTGGGGGAGAGACGAACAGCAGTGGTGGCTAGACACTAGCCTTTCTTAAATTTCCCTGGCCTACATTGCCAGTACGTCTGTCAGAACCTCGTCAGTCGGCAAGGCACTTTATGATGTGTTGGCCAAGCATCGAAATACACTTGTTCCTTCAGCGTGATGGTATCGAGAATTAACGTTACATGTTCGAATGGCGTTGTACAGTGTTCATATTGTCCAGTTCTTCCTCTCTTTCTTTCTTGCTTTACCATATTTGTTTCTCTGCTTCCACAGGTTCAAGTGACGCTTTCAGAACAAGTTTTTGGTCAAGATGAGCTTGGCTCCGTTTTCCGAGAACACCGGCGGCAGAAGACATACAACAAGGTTCTTCATTGATGACATTCTTGTCAATAAACCCAAACCCCTGCCCAGAGAACCTATTGCACCAATCATATCTCGACCTCCCTTCCTTGACTACGCCTCCTACGCCGCGGCTAGCCTTGCTAATCCATGTCCGTTACTACTGACTCCGCCCTTCTTCACGCAAAGTCATGCCACTTTCCTAAATGGCCTACCGGATCATCCCGGATTTTTGCTGTCATCGGCAAGGGGTGAGTAGAGTTAGCTCCGTGAAAGTAAGCAAAGGACTCTTTATGTTAGCTAAGTGAAAGTAAGTAAAGAATCCTTTATGATAGCTAAGTTAAAGTAAGTAAAGGATTCTTTATGTTGGCTAAGTGAAAGTAAGTAAAGAATCCTTTATGATAGCTAAGTTAAAGTAAGTAAAGGACCCTTTACGTTAGCTAAGTTAAAGTAAGTAAAGGACCCTTTATGTTAGCTAAGTTAAAGTAAGTAAAGAATCCTTTATGATGGCTAAGTTAAAGTAAGTAAAGAATCCTTTATGATAGCTAAGTTAAAGTAAGTAAAGAATCCTTTATGATAGCTAAGTTAAAGTAAGTAAAGGACCCTTTATGTTAGTTAAGTTAAAGTAAGTAAAGGACCCTTTATGTTAGTTAAGTGAAAGTATGTAAAGGACCCTTTAATCCTTTATGTTAGTTAAGTGAAAGTAAGTAAAGGATCCTTTATGTTAGTTAAGTGAAAGTAAGTAAAGGATCCTTTATGTTAGTTAAGTTAAAGTAAGTAAAGGACCCTTTATATTCGCTAAGTGAAAGTAAGTAAAGGACCATTTATGTTAGTTAAGTGAAAGTAAGTAAAGGACCCTTTATGTTAGCTAAGTGAAAGTAAGTAAAGGATCCTTTATTTATGTTAGCTAAGTGAAAGTAAGTAAAGGACCCTTTATGTTAGCTAAGTGAAATTAAGTAAAGGACCCTTTATGTTAGCTAAGTGAAAGTAAGTAAAGGATCCTTTATGTTAGCTAAGTGAAAGTAAGTAAAGAATCCTTTATGATAGCTAAGTGAAAGTAAGTAAAGGATCCTTTATGTTAGCTAAGTGAAAGTAAGTAAAGGATCCTTTATATTCGCTAAGTGAAAGTAAGTAAAGGACCATTTATGTTAGTTAAGTGAAAGTAAGTAAAGGACCCTTTATGTTAGCTAAGTGAAAGTAAGTAAAGGATCCTTTATTTATGTTAGCTAAGTGAAAGTAAGTAAAGGACCCTTTATGTTAGCTAAGTGAAATTAAGTAAAGGACCCTTTATGTTAGCTAAGTGAAAGTAAGTAAAGGATCCTTTATGTTAGCTAAGTGAAAGTAAGTAAAGAATCCTTTATGATAGCTAAGTGAAAGTAAGTAAAGGATCCTTTATGTTAGCTAAGTGAAAGTAAGTAAAGGATCCTTTATGTTAGCTAAGTGAAAGTAAGTAAAGAATCCTTTATGTTAGCTAAGTGAAAGTAAGTAAAGGATCCTTTATGTTAGCTAAGTGAAAGTAAGTAAAGAATCCTTTATGATAGCTAAGTGAAAGTAAGTAAAGGATCCTTTATGTTAGCTAAGTGAAAGTAAGTAAAGAATCCTTTATGATAGCTAAGTGAAAGTAAGTAAAGGATCCTTTATGTTAGCTAAGTGAAAGTAAGTAAAGAATCCTTTATGATAGCTAAGTGAAAGTAAGTAAAGGATCCTTTATGTTAGCTAAGTGAAAGTAAGTAAAGGACCCTTTATGTTAGCTAAGTGAAAGTAAGTAAAGGACCCTTTATGTTAGCTAAGTGAAAGTAAGTAAAGGATCCTTTATGTTAGCTAAGTGAAAGTAAGTAAAGAATCCTTTATGATAGCTAAGTTAAAAAAAAGTCGCTTAAAAGTCGACACGGTCGACTTCATTGCACCGGGTTTTATCCCATAAGGCTCGGTCTCTTTCCGCAGCGTGGAAAACGTCCACAAAGCACGAACTCCGTGGCTCTAGCGACGACCCACAGGAGTCTCCGAAAACTTTAATTCGTGAACCGAAGGACGCGTCCCGGAATCGAACCCACAACCTTCGGAGCCCGAGTTAAACGGCTTGACCACTTCTCCACGAAGACTCCCCATAGCTAAGTTAAAGTAAATAAAGGACCCTTTATGTTAGCTAAGTGAAAGTAAGTAAAGGACCCTTTATGTTAGCTAAGTGAAAGTAAGTAAAGAGCCATTTATGTTAGTTAAATTAAAGTAAATAAAGGATCCTTTATGTTAGCTCAGTGAAAGAAAGTAAGTAAAGGATCCTTTATGTTAGTTAAGTGAAAGTAATTAAAGGACCCTTTATGTTAGCTAAGTGAAAGTAAGTAAAGGATCCATTATGTTAGCTCAGTAAAAGTAAGTAAAGGATCCTTTATGTTAGCTCAGTGAAAGTAAGTAAAGAATCCTTTATGTTAGCTCAGTGAAAGTAAGTAAAGGATCCTTTATGTTAGCTCAGTGAAAGTAAATAAAGGATCCTTTATGTTAGCTCAGTGAAAGAAAGTAAAGGACCCTTTATGTTAGCTCAGTGAAAGTAAATAAAGGATCCTTTATGTTAGCTCAGTGAAAGTAAGTAAAGGACCCTTTATTTTAGTTAAGTGAAGGTAAGTAAACGACCCTTTATGTTAGTTAAGTGAAAGTAAGTAAAGGAACCTTTATGTTAGATCGCTGAAAGTAAGTAAAGGACCCTTTATGTTAGCTCAGTGAAAGTAAGTAAAGGACCCTTTATGTTAGCTAAGTGAAGGTAAGTAAAGGATCCTTTATGTTAGTTAAGTGAAAGTAAGTAAAGTATCCTTTATGTTAGATAGCTGAAAGTAAGTAAAGGACCCTTTATGTTAGATAGTTGAGAGTAAGTAAAGGACCCTTTATGTTAGCTAGGTGAAAGTAAGTAAAGGACTCTTTATGCGCATGATGCATTTTGGACATACGGTGTTAGACTCATATATTCATACACCAATCGCAACTCGGCGGGTGATGAGGTTAGTATCACGCCATTCGCTTTCAGTTCCCAGGACAATTCCATGTATCCATCTTACACTGGGTCGACGTAGGAACCCAGGTAAATTTTAAACATCCAGCTCGGCGTGATTTTGATCCTTTGACTACCAGACCACAATGCAGTTGTCTAGCCACTACCCTCCCGAGGCTTCGACTTGATTAACTCTACTATAATTTCAGCGGTGATTAAACGTCTGGTTGACAGGAAGGTCAATTACTAAGAATTTTTTGCGACCATTTATATGGTGTAAGAAATGCATTCACATTATTGGGCTATAAAGCTTGATGTTGTAAATTCAGAAGAGAACTATCAGATTACTAGTGGGGAGCCATGGCAGAGATCATTGACGCATAAGGTACAAGGTTCATCTCAAGAACAGGGATAACAATCTTATTTTCTTCAAGGATCATAGTTCTGGTTGCACACTCAGAGAGAGAGAGAGAGAGAGAGAGAGAGAGAGAGAGAGAGAGAGAGGGCAGGGAGAGAGGGGGAGAGAGAGAGGGAGAGAGAGAGAAGAGAGAGAGGGGGAGAGAGAGGAGAGAGAGAGAGAGAGAGAGAGAGAGAGAGAGAGAGAGAGAGAGAGAGAATGATGTTATCTTACCAACTTTATCTTAGCATACCTCATTCTGACTTCTACTATTTCCTTACAGTGGGGAAATAATAAAAACCAGGCAAGAAAGTCAGACTAAGACACAGACAGACTGTGTGGAAAACTTAAATATGTGGGCAACACATAATAATAATCATACGGGAAACACCAATTTCATCAAAATATGAGATAACTGTTAGTTGCATATCGTTTTCCCATGACGTTGCAGCCAACCCCAGCATTCCTTGGCTGTCCACGATTTCTGTGCAAGTTTACGCTCAGTAGCCTTTGAATATAAATGGTATAGACGAGTTCTATGAAAATCTTAGATAAAGAAAAGAACAAATGCATCCATACTTCAATAGCTTATCATTGAAGAAGGCTGGTTATTAAAAACATACAACAAATAAAATTGACATATTTTGGTCACTTGAAACGTTATGACAGTTTGGAGAAAACAATCATGGGAAGAGAGGGAGAGGAAGGCCAAAGAGAAGACGGATGCAGGATGCAGCGGATGGTCTCCAGATGGGTGTATCAGACGTGCGGCATCTTGCTTATGATTGAGAAGTTTTCCGGAACGTTAATATGGGAGCAAGGTTCTGAAAATGACATGCTCTGAATGAATGAATGAATTTACCATTGCTTTCTGAACGACCGTTGGAAACCACCGCAAGACGGTCTGCTCCAAATCGACAGCTGCTGTTTTCGAACACTGCATGCAGGACTTCGAACTGCATTAGTAACTCCTTCACCAGAGAGCCGGATGAGATAATAGACTGGAAATACAATCGGATATGCCCTCTCCAGATCATGTACTTGAAGAAAGTCAATCTCTTTGGACATTTCTTTGGAGTGTGTTGACAATGACTGACCAACTAGCGCCTTGCCGTCTTGACAGACGATAGTTTGTAAACTAGAGTTTTATCTCCATAACACAATGCCTGGGCTGATGTTAACGATCATGTGTTGCCCATGCAGCATGATCTCTCTCTCGGCCTGCCTAGCTGACTCCAGAGGAAAGGCAACACCAATACACCTGGAACAAGACAAGCTGCAGAAGCTGCCGGATCTTCAAAGCAATGCTCTAACTGTCCGCCTGAGGAAACATTCGCAGCTTCGACATCTCCTAGCCAGTCCGACTGTGCAGTTTTCCATGATATTTAGCTTTCTCACAATGAATTGACTCAATTGCTATGACCTTCCATCCAGCGTGTTTAATTGATCTTGCACCTAATTCCATATGAGGAACAAGAGGGCAGTTTCTTCAACGAAGTCCGGATCATCAACCTGCTCTATTAGAGTCCATTGAATTATATTTCCCCGGGAAGGTTAACCCTGTTACCAAATGCCTGAAGAAGTCGGATTTGTCGGCCGAAAGACGCAAATATCGCAGCTCTGCTGTAAACAGACACAGCGCAATTACGTCCAAAGACAAACATTTCGGACGAACGAAGAAGAGGAATTCCATTTCTGATTTCAGTTAATGTTATGCTTCAGATCATATCTATTCGCATCTATAAACAGTGAGAATAATAAATGTAGCAGTCGTATTCCAGTGCGTAACACCGGATCATACTCATGTTGACTCTAAGTGCTTTAATGAGCATGATCAAAAAGCTCAAGGCGGGTTCTGTACGTAGACAGGGGATGAGTCGCTGCGGGGGGTTTGTTGTACGTAATCGCCTTCATTTTTGTTGCGGGACATGCGGGAGTTGACGGAAATGAACCAGCTGATAAACTTTCTGGCTCTGCATCCCTTGCAGATGGCCTGCCCATAGATCGTGCCGATGTTATTCATACCCTTAGAGAGATGTCGACAGCGAAGAATTTGGATGCCAGTGTATCCACTTTTTTTTGTTTTGTTCAGAACGAGAGGCTTGATAGTAAGAATTGACTCGGCCAGACACGTAGGGAGTATGAAGGGCCTCGTCAATCAACAAAGAACTGACACTATTAGCTGCCGGACGCTGATGCATTTGTTGGGGGAATGGGTACGAGCACCTATGGACTTGTCCGGAGTGCAAGTATGATATCCCAAAATATAACTAACTAAAATTCCAGGTGTTAATTCTGGAGATTTTCCGAGCTGAAAGGTGATAATTCGGAGATTCAATTCCTTATGGTGTTCTCCACATCGCGATACATTTCTTCTTGGTGATGAGATTAATTTCATCGTATTTCATCTACTTTCATCTTATTTCATTTTGTTTCATCTAATTTCATCTACGTTCATCTACTTTCATCATCTTTAATCTAATTTCATCTTGTTTCATCTACTTTCATATACTTTCTTCTTCTTGCATCTACTTTCATCTAATATCATATTGTTTCATCTACGTTAATCTACTTTCATCTTCTTTCAAACTATTTCATCTACTATTATCTACTTGCAATTTCTTTCATCTTATTTCATCGTGTTTCGTTATTTTTCATCTTCTTTCAACTTGTTTCATCTTCTTTCAACTTGTTTCATCTTCTTTCATCGTGTTTCATCTTCTTTCAACTTGGAGGCAAAGTTATTTCTCCTCCCTTTTCTTTAGACTTGTTTATGCTTGGTTGGATTTTACAGCTAAGGTTACAGCCAGCCCCTCCCCCCCCCCCCCCAACCCTCACTGGCCGTCTCTTACGATATGCTTAAAGGATAGTGTTACTACTCTTTGCGTCTCTTAGAAATTCCAGTAACATACGGATAGCCTGCCAGTATATCTGCCACTCAGCAAGCCAATCGATCAGCCTGTCTGTGTGTCCAGAGCTTGTCTCATTCTGATGTCATTTAATGTAATGTATCCAACAGGTCTACCATTAGGACCGCTCTTCCAGCACGAGAACCCCAGCAAACACTGCCGACGAAGAAAAGCCAGAACTGTGTTCAGCGACCAGCAGCTAACAGGGCTGGAAAAGCGGTTCGAATCCCAGCGTTATCTGTCAACACCAGAAAGAATGGAACTGGCATCCCAGCTGAACTTATCCGAAACACAGGTAATCCATCTCTCTTTTTGTTGTAGTGCAGAGGTTCCCAAAACCACGGCCCGCAGGCCACTTGTGGCCCGCCAGCTGTCAGAAAGTGGCACGCGAGGCCTCGAGCAGTTATTTTCCGCAATGATCGTTATAAAAAAAACAAACAAGCAAAGTTCCAAACTCACCGACAGTAACCTAGCTGCGCTTATGACTTTCGGCACGACAGATCTGTGCCCCAGACATTGATAAACTGGCATCTGAACTTAAGTAACTGGTTATGAAGAACAGTTACAATTGTAAATTAATTACATTAATAGCGATTTTCGAAACTGATTTAAAATTTAAGTTAAGAAAGGTACGAATGATATTTCACGACTTTTATAATTTTATAACGTTGTGGCCCGCTTAACTACCGAAAATAGTAGATATGGCCCTCTGCTTGACAAGCTTGGGAACCTCTGTTGTAGTGCATATTTAGTATTTGTTTGCTATCATCATTATTGTCATCATCATCATCATCATCATCATCATCATCATCATCATCATCATCATCATCATCATCATCAAAATTATCATATTTCTTGCCAAAAGGCTTAGGCGCCCATGTTTCTTGGTCCTTGGTGATCAATATTAATTCTATTTCTGACATTCGTCTATGCCATCCCGTAAATTTATCTCTGTTTTGCCTCTGCCTTTTCGACCGTTTTCCAGTTGTCACACTGTTCTAAAATGCCTCTGTTCTCATTAAATACCATAGAACATTGTTTATAGATTTGTTATAGTTGTTTGTAATGTGGTACTTCATTTAGCCTCTTCCAGGCAATCGTGGTCACCCGTCGATCCCAGGTATTCACAACATTTGTCGCAGGAACCACATCTCCGCGCCTTCCAAGTACTTCCTAATTTGTTCGTACACACCATGTGACATCGTTTATTCCAGAATGTTTTGGGTGGTGGAGGGGTGCTACACTTGTTGTAATGGGAGCGAAGTTACCACTTGAGTTGTGCATGCTTGCTTGCAGATCCTGTTGTCGAGAGTTCGAATTCCCATTGAGCCGTATTTTTCAAAAAATGACATTGTCCCCTCGGTGGGCTCTCAGGTTTATTTTTTCCATATCCTATTTACAGGACATCGCTGTCAACACCAGCACTGCTGTTGTTGATGTCTTGGCAAGTGTACGTTCAGTAGTTTGCCATTGCTGTCTAAACGACCGGCTCCCATACCAACATGTTATAACACAACGCGACACGGTCTTCTGCCAAATTGGTCGCAGCTACGTTTTGAACGCCTGGTAAGCCGCTCACAAATCGCGCTTCGCAAGCTTTTGGCCACGGAGACCGACTCTCTCAGCTTTACCCAACTAAAATATGGGTACCAAGAAATTTCTTTGGAAGTAAAAACAGGCAGCATAATATTTACCGCATCATCCCTGGAATCCAGATTGGGTCTATGAAAATATCGGGCAAGCCCCCATATGTCCCATATCAAACGTGAAAAAGTACTCCTTTTCAGGCTCTGATGCCAATTGTCGGGGTGAACGCTGACCAATATCTTATGTTATCCCAATGGAGGGTATCTGGGGCAAAATATTGGTCTGTAAGTGAAGCGAGGCTCTACCTCGGTCGCCACCATGGTGGCGTTTCAATCCATCCATCATGTGCCATGCCGATAAGCGTGGGCGGTCATGTTTTGCCATCTCACTCGGTCACCACTGTCGTGGTTCAGCTCCGTGTTTCTGTCTCGACCATGCCACGTGGCCAAGCCATCCAGGTATTTACTTTTCGGTCTTCCCCTTAGTTTCTTCCCTTCGATTTTGCCAGTTGTCACCAAGTTCTCCAATTCATTTCTTCTCATAACATGCCTAAAAAATGTTGACTGTCTAGTCTAATGTCTCTAATCAGTTTACGATCTTCATTTGTTTCTTGAAGGACTTGTTCATTGGTTTCTCTGTCTGTCCATGGTATTCTTTGCATTTTCCTCAGAAACCACATTTCCACAGCCATCAGCTGTGTTTTTTCCCCCCAGATGGTGACGTTTATTGAACTACAAACGAGTCGCAGATATTCCCCGTGTTTATGTAGACAATCAGTATCCAGGTCTTACATTCACCACTTAGACAGATCGTCAGCACACTCAGAACGAGATTTACTTGTCTATCGTAATATACAGTAACCCGGTCATGTTGTAGGTCCTAAAAGTTCACATATTCACAACATGTGCTTGCGAGGGGACTCATTTTTTCCCTAACCACTTGGTAATTTTAGGCAACAACAAATATTGTTCCTCGCTGTTATATGCCTTGTCATCTCATGTTATTCAGACAGCAAGATAGACGGAGAAGTTATCAATACGTCACATCACCCTTTCACCAAGCTGTGTGATTGACCTTATTCTTTTTTTCTTTTAATAATAATGTGATTGCTTCTGTTAGTTACCCACATCCCAATAACAGCTTTACTTGCTATGAATAGTCTATAATCCGTACCATTTCTAAGTCGTGTAACTATACCATTGCAACGACCTTTTACAGCCCACAATAAACCACTGCAAAAACATTTACAGCCCACAATATACTACTGCAAAAACCTTTTACAGCCCACAATATACCACTGTAACGACCTTTTACAGCCCACAATATACCACAGCAAAAACCTTTTACAGCTCACATTATATCATTACAAAAACCTTTTACAGCCCACACTATACCATTACAAAAACCTTTTACAGCCCACACTATACCATCACAAAAACCTTTTACAGCCCACACTATACCATTACAAACACCTTTTGCAGTCCACACTATACCATTACAAAAACTTTTACAGCCCACACTATACCACTGCAACGACCTTTTACAGCCCACACTATACCACAGTGGTTCTCAACCGGTGGGGAATTCCCCCCCCCCCCGGGGGTAATTTTAGGGTTTCCAAGGGGGGGGGGGGGGGGGAATTAAGATTATTTCAAGATCGCGTTAATACAAGAACCGATTACTTGATATTGTTTTTCCCTTCATACTTTACGGTTCTGTACGTCTCACCCTTCTAAAATTCATTTTATAAAGTAAGTAGATCCACAAATCACGTTTTATGTGGACGTCTAGACTTGTTTAAGTATGTGCTGTTAAATTTAGCTTCCATTATTACGTATACTGTGTAAGGGGGGAAGGGGGATTTTTAGGTAGGAAATACGAAAGGGGGGGGGGGGGGGATGACGTTCTGAAAATATGGTGAATGGGGGTACGGGCCAAATTTGTAGGTAGGAAATACGAAAAGGGGGGGGGGGGGGGGGGGGGGGATGACGTTCTGAAAATATGGTGAAGGGGGGCATGGGCCAAAAAAAGGTTGAGAACCACTGCTATACCACTACAAAGACATGTTATAGCCCACACTATACCACTACAAAGACAGTTTATAGCCCACTCTATACCACTGCAAAAACCTCTTACAGCCCACACTGAACCACTGCAAAGATGTTTTACAACCCACATTATACCACTGCAAAGACCTTTTACAGCCCACACTATACCACTGCAAAAACCTTTTGCAGCCCACAATATACCACTGTAAAGACCTTTTACAGCCCACACTATACCACTGCAACATCCTTTTACAGCCCACAATATACCACTGCAAAAACCTTTTACAGCCCACACTAATACCACTGCAAAAACGTTTTACAGCCCACACTGCAATTTCCAACTGTCCTGAGGCTTAAACGGGCGTAAATGCGTGCAAATCTCATACTTTGGTTCACGACTATCCTGAAAGACTGCTATCCCATAATCTCAACAATAGATTTTGTAGTTGTTGTTGTTGTTGTTGTTGTTGTTGTTGTTGTCATAGTTTTTGTTGTTGTTGTTCTTTTTCTTCTTGTTCTTTTCTTTTTTTCTTTCATTCATGCATTTATTCATCTTTGTCTTTCTTTATGTCTTCCTTTCCTTTTATGTGTCATTCTGTTGTTTCTTTTTTCATGAACCGTGTGATGATCCACTACGTTATGCATCTCAGAGATTAGTGTGTCATGTTTCAACATGCATTTATGTAAGTTTTAGTTCCTCTAGATCAATGGTTCTCAACCGGTGGGGAATTACGCCCCCCCCCCTCAGGGGTAGGGGGAATTTGTGGGGTTTCAAGGGGGGAGGGGAATTAAGATTATTTCAAAATATTAATTTCCCTCCTTATTTTACGGTTCCGCCCTTCTGAAATTCGTTTTATAACAACATAAGTAGACCCGCAAATAACGTTTTATGTAGACGTCTAGACTTGTTTTAGTATGTGTTATTAAATTTAG
This sequence comes from Cepaea nemoralis, assembly GCA_014155875.1. Taxonomy (NCBI): domain Eukaryota; kingdom Metazoa; phylum Mollusca; class Gastropoda; order Stylommatophora; family Helicidae; genus Cepaea; species Cepaea nemoralis. The sequence continues at coordinate 115,244 of JACEFZ010000555.1, read as the reverse complement.
CTTCCATTTTTAGGTATACTGTATAGGGGCGGAGTGGGGGGATTTATAGGGAGGAAATACGAAAGGGTGGTGGGGAATGACATTCTAAACATATGGTGAAGGGGTGCATGGGCCAAATAAAAGGGTTGGTAACCACTGCTCTAGACTGATTCCATCTTGGTGGGCTCAAATGGGTGAAATAAATGGACAGAAGGAGAAGAAGGAGAAGTATCAACACTGTCCAGGTCGTGAATCGAACCAGATCTGCAGAAACCAGAGGCAAATATCGTAATCTCTTAGCTTTTCTTCAGACACACAGCGCAAAGAAGTGATATTTCATTGTTGGTACCTATCCAGGCAAATTCACGTCGTGTTTGCTTCTATGTAGGTAACATTTAGCTTGTTTTGTTGCTAGTTGATGGGGTAGAATGTGTCTTATACATATATAATGGAACAGTGATGGAGTATTCTATTTACGTGGTTTGATATCTTTCTTGCAGGTTAAAACGTGGTTTCAGAACAGACGAATGAAACAAAAGAAAATCCAACGGAAATGCCATGACGACGATGGCGGTCGAGTCAACGACGAAGGCTTGGATACCAGTCTAGAAGGGGCTGGAGACTCAGATGTCGAAGAGCCTGACTTCGAGGCTCATCAGCCACACTCAACACCGCATCAGGAACAACTTCAGCCTTTAGACAATAAGGGTCAACTGAAGAGACATCTCACATATCAACACCTTCACCATCACCTTGAACAAGGCGATCAACCTCACCGTGACCTATTTAATCACGGAAGTAGGTTAAGGTCGTATTCTGAACTTCCGGAATCTGACCCGGAAGACAATGAAGAGATAAATGTTGTAGATACCGACCATTCAGACAATTTAACCTCAAAGTCGCACACAATATAATTGAACGTTTCCCCGTGTGTTCCAGTAGGCTATTACAAGAAACAGTTTATTCCTGTTTACTGTCGTAGCTCCTTATACCCAGACATTTAGAAATGCATTGATAAATGTGAATTCAAAACCTGGCGTTGGCTGTGAACGTAATCAGGTTCCAGTATGTGGGCCCATAAAAGTAATAATATTAACAGATTCAATACCAAACAAAAGTTCTGTTTGGGCCACTGAAAAATGGATGGTGGATAATGGGAAGTGGTGGTGTGTCACAGTTATGACGTAAAAGTTGTTAATATGGTAGCAGACATATTGTATTATAACGCAATGAAAACATTTCGGCGATATATAAACCCGTGGCATATAATTATATGAGAAGTCGCTTAAAATAATTAATAATCTCATGACACTTAATCAGTTAAAAAGGAGAAGAAGTAAAAAGGCTATGAACATTTGAAATAACACACATATTCAACGATCAGATTACTACATTCAAGAACGATACAGGGTGAGTATGAGGAAACACCTTAAATAGAAAGCATAAATAAATCGTGTAAAATGCTGAAAAATTCCATGTATCAAACAAAGATATATTACCGGAAAGAAGACATGCGGCTAAGAACAAGTGGTGACTCAAGACACTTTGAAGTACACTGGCGGGAAAACACACAATGTAAAAATGGCACAGAAGAATGTAAGGAAAATAATGAACTAAGTGGAAAGTGCATAAAGGTAACAGAAAATTGGTTAAACGAGCAGTGGAAGAAAATGTAATTAAATTCTATTAAAGTTAACAAAAAATGCTTAGACAAATCAATGATTTAACAGTGAGAGAAATAAGATTAACCATAGAGTGTCTGAAATTAAAGACATGAAAAGTATTAACAGAAGAATTTTTATGAAAAAGACAAGACATGAACACATAAGGTAGTTATATGATGGAGAAAGAGTAGATTTAACAGAAAATAATAACTAAGACGGTGCATTCAACAAAGAGGTCGTCATTGCTATGAAACATGAAAACAGGGGAAACTATTAGGCAAGACAAAATCACGATAGGTTACTTATAAGTATTAGGAAAATTGGGAATATAAATATTAACCAAACTGTTGAGTTATATTTAAAATAGTAGATACACACCCAGTGATGTGCTGGAATCTATATGTATAGTTTTACGCCAAAAGACCAGGAGCAATTAAATAAATGTGGAGAATGTCGCACTAATATTATAAGCCAGCCGATGCGTTAGTATAATTTCTAGGCGTTTTTGCTGATAGTTTATGAGCCCGATCGGACATGAAGCTGCTAGAATAACGTGAATCCCATGAACTGCTAGAATAACGAGAATGCTTCCAACTGTCAGAATAACGTGAATGACTTGAAGTGATAGAATAACGTGAATTCTTTCAACTGCTTGAATAACGTGAATCACTTGAACTGCCAGAATAACGTGAATATTTTCTACTGCCAAAATAACATGAGTCCTTTAAACTGCCGAAATTACATGATTCCTTTCAACTACCACAATAATGTGAATCACTTGGACTCCCAGAATAACGTGACTCCTTACAACTGCCAGAATAACATAAATCTCTTGAACTGCCAGAGTAACGTGAATCCTTTCAACTGCCAGAACAACATGTATCACTTGAACTGCCAGAGTAACGTGAATCCTTACAACTGCCAGAATAACGTAGATCTTCTCTACTGCCAGAATAACATGAATCCTTTAAACTGCCGAAATTACATGATTCCTTTCAACTACCACAATAATGTGAATCACTTGGACTGCCAGAACAACGTGAATCCCTTGAACTATCAGAATAACGTAAATCCCTTGCACTGACAGAATACAGTGAATTTTTTTCAACTGCCAGAATTAACGTGACTCCTTACAACTTCCAGAATAACATAAATCTCTTGAACTGCCAGAAAAACATGAATCCTTTCAACTGCCAGAAAAACATGAATCCTTTCAACTGCCAGAATAACATGAATCCTTTCAACTGCCAGAATAACATGAATCCTTTCAACTGCCAGAATAACATGAATCCTTTCAACTGCCAGAATAACATGAATCCTTTCAACTGCCAGAATAACATGAATCCTTTCAACTGCCAGAATAACATGAATCCTTTCAACTGCCAGAATAACATGAATCCTTTCAACTGCCAGAATAACATGAATCCTTTCAACTGCCAGAATAACAATGACTCCTTTCAACTGCCAGAATAACATGAATCCTTTCAACTGCCAGAATAACATGAATCCTTTCAACTGCCAGAATAACATGAATCCTTTCAACTGCCAGAATAACATGAATCCTTACAACTGCCAGAAAAACGTGAATCTTTTCAAGTGCCAGAATTACGGGAATCCTTTCAACTGCTAGAATACCGTTAATCCTTTCAACTGCCATAATTATATGAATCCTCACAATTCCCAGAATAACATGAATCCTCTCAACTGCAGAAAAAACGTGAATCCTTTCAACTCCCAGAATTACGTGACTCCTTTCAACTGCCAGAATAACGTGGTACCTAATTTATTAATTGATTGATTGATTGATTGATTGATTGATTGATTGATTGATGACAACGTTATATGATAGTCAAAGTATAGAAAATGAAAGGAACCGCTTCAAACCAGTTTTGACGAAGGCACGAAGCAATGGTGGGAACGAGGAAATGAAACAAAACAGAATGAAGAGAACACTTTGATGAGATAATAAAATTAAAGAGACTGTGCGGGTGGGAAGCGAGTAATACTTCGTTAGAAACCAAGTAACAAGAAAATTAAATACAGAAGAGAAAGCAAGCGGGACATCAAGAATGGAACAGGAGAGTCGTGTATAGCATCATCATCATGTGCTATGCTGACAAGCGTAGGCGGTCATATTTCGCCATCTCACACGATCACCAGAGTCGTGGATCAGTTTAGTATTCTTGTCTCGACCACGCCACGTGGCTAAGCCATCTAGATATTTACTTCTCTGCCGTCTTCTTGTTCTTTTCTCCTCAATATTTTCAGTTATCATCAAGTTCTCTAGTTGATTTCTTCTCAAAGCGTGTCCAAACAGTTCTGACTTTCTACTTCTAATTTCTCCAATCAGTTTACTGTTTTCATCTGCTTCGTGTAGGACTAATTGGATAACATACAAAAAGCAATTAACAATATCCGCGTAAAGAACGCCAAAAAATATAAAAGTATTCGAGCAATGAGAATAAGAGATAAACCTACAACTCGGAATCAGCAATTAATAACACAAATGGAGTACCAATATTAAGTGAGAAACAACGAATGGTCAGATGGAGGGAATTTTTTCAAGAACTTCTGAATTAATCGGGAAACAACATTATTCTCACACCCCAAAAGAAGAAAATCAAGACTAACCATACCACAGGCTGAAGAAAATCAAGAGCTAAGCATACCACAGTTTAAAATTAGGGAAAACATTGGTTGAACAGATGGGTTGAACAGATGGGTTGAAGTGATGGGTTGAACAGATGGGTTGAAGTGATGGGTTGAACAGATGGTTTTAAAAGATTGGTTCAACAGAAGTCTTATTCAATTTAAGACAACAAAGCAAGAAATGTCTTGAGTACCACGAACATCTCAACATTGCCTTCGTAGACCAGGAGAACACCTTCGACAGTGTTCACATAAATAAACTATTATCTATTGTAGAAGATAGCGCTGTCTCTTAGGGGCAGCGAACGTGTTACACAATTCCCCGACACACCAAGTCGGGGGTTCGAAATCCGCGGCTGACGAATTGGAAACAGATCATCTTGCGTTGATTTCGATGGTATGAACGTCGGTCGTTCAGAACGCATTGGCAAACTATGGAAAGTAAAAATTGCCTGGTAAATCACGAACAGCTAACAAAACAATGCTTTGGTTGATGGCGATGTCATGTAAAAAGCATGCAACTGTTGTAGAAGAACGTGAGATATAGGGTGTATTTTTAATGACTGGGCTTTTTGGAAATATTGCCGTTCCAAGTTTTGCATTCACCCTCTGTGAACTCATGCAACTTAAAAGGTAAATGCAAACTTGGAACGGCAATATTTTCAAATACCCCACAGTCATTAAAAATACGCCCTGTATGAGTGTGTCTACTAGACTGTGAGATGAGTTGTCTGGGAAGGGCTATCAATGTAACCAGATGAGACAGCCTAAGATATGATGACATCAGGGAAATGATAGGGGCAAACTTTGTGATGATGACATAGAGAGGAAATGATAGGGGCAAAACTATGTGATGTTGACAGAGAGATGAAATATTAAGGGCACACCATGTAATAATGATACAGAGATGAAATATTTAGGGCACACCAAGTGATGATGACATAGAGAGGAAATGATAGGGTCAAAACTATGTGATGATGACAAAGAGAGGAAATGATAGACAAAACAATGTGATGATGACATAGAGAGGATATGATAGGGGCAACACTATGTGATATTGACATAGAGATGAAATATTCGGGGCAAACCATTGGATGATGATATAGAGATGGAATATTAGGGGAAAATCATGTGATGATGACACAGACATGAAATATTAGGGTCAAACCATGTGATGATGACACAGACATGAAATATTAACAAACCATTTGATGATGACACAGACATGAAATATTAGGGGCAAACCATGTGATGATGACATGGAGATGAAATATTAGGGACAAACCATTTGATGATGACACAGACATGAAATATTAGGGACAAACCATTTGATGATGACACAGACATGAAATATTAGGGACAAACCTTTTGATGATGACCCAGACATGAAATATTAGGGACAAACCATTTGATGATGACGACACAGACATGAAATATTAGGGACAAATCATTTGATGATGACACAGACATGAAATATTAGGGACAAACCTTTTGATGATGACGCAGACATGAAATATTAGGAACAAACCATTTGATGATGACACAGACATGAAATATTAGGGGCAAACCTTTTGATGATGACCTAGACATGAAATATTAGGGACAAACCATTTGATGATGACACAGACATGAAATATTAGGGGCAAAACATTTGATGATGACACAGACATGAAATATTAGGGGCAAACCATGTGATGATGACATGGAGATGAAATATTAGGGACAAACCATTTGATGATGACACAGGCATGAAATATTAGGGGCAAACCATGTGATGATGACACAGACATGAAATATTAGGGACAAACCATTTGATGATGACATGGAGATGAAATATTAGGGACAAACCATTTGATGATGACACAGACATAAAATATTAGGGGCAAACCATGTGATGATGACATGGAGATGAAATATTAGGGACAAACCATTTGATGATGACACAGACATGAAATATTAGGGGCAAACCATGTGATGATGACATGGATATGAAATATTAGGGACAAACCATTTGATGATGACACAGACATGAAATATTAGGGGCAAACCATGTGATGATGACATGGAGATGAAATATTAGGGACAAACCATTTGATGATGACACAGACATGAAATATTAGGGGCAAACCATGTGATGATGACATGGAGATGAAATATTAGGGACAAACCATGTGATGATGACACAGACATGAAATATTAGGGGCAAACCATGTGATGATGACATGGATATGAAATATTAGGGACCATCCATTTGATGATGACATAGAGAGATGCAGAGTAAGGTGACACGGTCATATAAAGAGAATATGTGCCTACGACTATAGAACGCCTTAAAGAGAGCGCCATAGACCAAAGAACAGATGGATTGACAATATCAACAACACGTTTCAGCGACCCAAGTTCCATTAGCCAGCTGAACACACCTGTAACTAGACCATAAACTGCAGCTCCCCACAACGCCTCGGGGCAAGGTATAAGTCAACACAGGGGAAAACCCGGTTCTTCTAGTGTTTCCACAGTGGATGGACAAGACTAGACATGACCAATCCAACAGAACCCCAACCCATTCCCCAGAGGGAGTAAGAGAATTGAACTATATTATTTTCAATGAAAACTGCCTGGTTCCAACAGCTGAGTGTGGGCTGGCCCCAGAGAATTCAAGAGCGGCAGTAGTGTAGTGGATAGACACTGGCCTGCCATATCGTAGGTCAAGGGTTCGATCCGTATTAGTGAATCCTTTTATTAGTGGATTCAAATGGTTAAAATTGACCACGACTCGCAAGTTGACCCAGGTTAAAATGGGTAACAGGAAATGTTTTGGGATTGAAGGCGGTCGGCGTAACAATGACCACATCACACACGAGATCCAATTGGTCAATACAAATATGGCTGTAGCAACAGATGGCCAATGCGCCTTGTAGCTTTTAATCAGTGTCCTTTACTTCTGCTTTACTATACACGCCATAAAACAGGCTTAAGAAGGCAAAGGGACAGAATTAAATACACCGGGTTTTATCCCATATGGTTCGGTCTTTTCCCGCAGGGCTGTCTACGAAAGAGTAGCACACAGCACCAACAACAACGTAGCTCCAGCGACGACCCCCAGGAGTCTCCGAGAAAATTACATTCGCGAATCGAACGAGATAACGACGTATACCGGAATCAAACTAACGACCTTCGGAGTGCGTGCAGCGGAGAAACCTCTTTGCTGTGAGACCACCCCTTCTCCTACACATTAAGGTTCCAGACTTGGTAAAGGGTCCGTTAAGTTTTTTTTATAGTTAATTGCATATACTTTACAGAAGGTTGCAGTCAACCCAAGCATTTTTGACTATTTATGATTTCTTGGCAAGTTTACGTTCAGTAGTTTGTCATTGTTTTCTGAACGACCGGCATTCATACCTGTATGAAACCAGCGCAACGTTGTCTCCTTCTAAATCACCCGCAATTGTGTTTCGAACGACGCTGTATGCAGGATTGCGAATGGTGTCCGTAACACATTTGCCACAGATGTACCATGAACCCAAGTCGTGAAAGTTGTTCATTTTCGAGACTTACTTGTAAATTGAACTGAAAATTGATAAGTTAACGTCGTTGATATTTTATGCAAGGACAAATCTGTGAAAAAAGGCTAGTGATAATATAGCATTGGACCAAAGAAAGTGGACAATATCTTAGGGTATTATTTACGTGCGATGAAGAAATGATTTCTTCAAATGTGTATTTTTTATTAAAATTATAACTAAATGTCTTCCATCGAAGTATTGTGTTTTAAATATGCGCACAAGTGAAGAGATTGTGCAAGAGGGGGAGGGGAGGGAGAGAGAGATAGAGAGAAGAGAGAGAGAGAGAGAGAGAGAGAGAGAGAGAGAGAGAGAGAGAGAGAGATGAAAAAATTAGCTTAAGGAATCTGTAGAAGACACAAAACACACACACATATGCGTACATTTACACACACAGAACGAGAGAGTCAGAGAGACAGAAACAGAGAGAGACAAAGTGAGAGAGAGAGAGAGAAAAAAAGAGAGACAGAGACAGATAGAGACATACAGAGACAGAAAGAGAGACAGAGACAGATAGAGACATACAGAGAGATAAACACAGAAAGAGACAAAGAGAGAGACAGATGGAGAGACAGCGAAAGATATATGCATACAGAGAGACAGACACAGAGAGAGACATAGATAGAGAAAGAGAGACACAAAAAAAGAGAGAGAACGAGAGAGACAAAGAGAGACAAAAAGAGAGACAGTGCGCGACAGAGACAAAGCGACAGAGACAGAAAGAGAAGAGAGTGACAGAGGGAGCGACAGAAACAGAAGGACAGACAGACAGACAGAGACAGTACAGAAAGAGACAGAGAGTGACAGACAGTGACAGAAGAGACAGAGAGCGACAGAGACGTGCGACAGAGACAGAGAAAGACAAGAGCGACAGAGACAAAGCGACAGAGACATGCGACAGAGACAGAGAAAGACAAGAGCGACAGACAGATAGACAGACAGACAGACAGACAGACAGCGTGACGTAACGGTGCAGACAAACTCGGTGACGTCATGAGGACAGTTTAAAAATGCGGCCCCATTTTTGAGAACGAGAGAACGAGAGAGACAAAGAGAGACAAAAAGAGAGACAGAGAGCGACAGAGACAAAGCGACAGAGACAGAAAGAGACAGAGAGCGACAGAGGGAGCGATAGAAACAGAGACAGAAGGACAGACAGACAGACAGACAGACAGTGACAGAAAGAGACAGAGAGAGACAGAGAGCGACAGAGACGTGCGACAGAGACAGAGAAAGACAAAGAGCGACAGAGACAAAGCGACAGACAGACAGACAGACAGACAGACAGACAGACAGACAGACAGACAGACAGACAGACAGACAGCGTGACGTAACGGTGCAGACAAACTCGGTGACGTCATGAGGACAGTTTAAAAATGCGGCCCCATTTTTGACATGCACTCTCTATATCCGTTTGTTTTTATCAGTGAAGAAGTGAAACCTATAGAAATTCATCGGCGAATGAAGATCCAGTGTGGTTATGCAGGCCTGTCAGTCCAGCAAGTGTATGAGTGGAGTAGGAAGTTTCAGTACGAAGTGACTTCATTGAAGAGTTACAGCAGGTGATGCATAAGTGGTTACACACGCGACCAAGAGAATCTGTTTCTACAGGAATTCAAGCACTTTATCGGGGCTGGAGAACTTGCATCCAAAAATAAACATTTAAGGTTTTTGCTTCAGGCCCCTTTGTATGAGTTATAAATACATTTTCTTTTCAACCTGTCTATGTTTTTTTCCTGAATGACAGTGACAGTATGTTTTTTTCCCCTCGCGTTTCCATCCTGTTTCAGGATATTGCGGTCAACATCAGCATCTTTCAGCTGTATGTTGATTCCTAGGCTAGATTACGCTCATCAGCACGCCACGAATTTCTGAGCGACCGGCTTCATACTCTCGTAAGTTACTGGTGCGACTCGAACCCCTTCAGATTCTCGTGCGCTCACGTCAACCACGAGAGTATTCGGGGTTGCGGAGAAAGCTGCTAACTCCTCAGCCAGGGAGACCGGCAACCTGACTATGTGGTTAGGGATAATGTAACGGCCAGATGCTTGTTTGTCGGTCCCGTGATTATGGGTTTGAATCCTCATCGAGACGATTTGTTTTTAATGACCTGAGCTCCCTGGTCGAACCAGCCCTAGGCGTACACCTTCAGAAACACCTTCAAAAACACCATGAGAAACACCTTCAGAAACACTTTCAGAAAAACCCTCAGAAACACCTTCAGAAACATCATCAGAAACACTTTCAGAAACACCTTCAGAAACACTTTCAGAAAAACCCTCAGAAACACCTTCAGAAACACCTTCAGAAACACTTTCAGAAACACTTTCAGAAACATCATCAGAAACACCTTCAGAAACACTTTCAGAAAAACCCTCAGAAACATCATCAGAAACACCTTCAGAAACACTTTCAGAAAAAACCTCAGAAACACCTTCGGAACACTTTTAGAAACATCATCAGAAACACCTTCAAAAACACTTTCAGAAAAACCCTCAGAAACACCTTCAGAAACATCATCAGAAACACCTTCAGAAACACTTTCAGAAAAACCCTCAGAAACACCTTCAGAAACACCTTCAGAAACACTTTCAGAAACACTTTCAGAAACATCATCAGAAACACCTTCAGAAACACTTTCAGAAAAACCCTCAGAAACATCATCAGAAACACCTTCAGAAACACTTTCAGAAAAACCCTCAGAAACACCTTCGGAACACTTTTAGAAACATCATCAGAAACACCTTCAAAAACACTTTCAGAAAAACCCTCAGAAACACCTTCAGAAACATCATCAGAAACACCTTCAGAAACACTTTCAGAAAAACCCTCAGAAACACCTTCAGAACATCATCAGAAACACCTTCAGAAACACTTTCAGAAACACCTTCAGAAACACTTTCAGAAAAACCCTCAGAAACACCTTCAGAAACATCATCAGAAACACTTTTAGAAACACTTTCAGAAACATCATCAGAAACACCTTCAGAAAACTTTCAGAAAAACCCTCAGAAACACCTTCAGAAACATCATCAGAAACACCTTCAGAAACACTTTCAGAAAAACCCTCAGAAACACCTTCAGAAACACCTTCGGAAACACTTTTAGAAACATCATCAGAAACACCTTCAAAAACACTTTTAAAAAACCCCTCAGAAACACCTTCAGAAAAACCCTCAGAAACACCTTCAGAAACATCATCAGAAACACCTTCAGAAACACTTTCAGAAAAACCCTCAGAAACACCTTCAGAAACATCATCAGAAACACCTTCAGAAACACTTTCAGAAACACCTTCAGAAACACTTTCAGAAAAACCCTCAGAAACACCTTCAGAAACATCATCAGAAACACTTTTAGAAACACTTTCAGAAACATCATCAGAAACACCTTCAGAAAACTTTCAGAAAAACCCTCAGAAACACCTTCAGAAACATCATCAGAAACACCTTCAGAAACACTTTCAGAAAAACCCTCAGAAACACCTTCAGAAACACCTTCGGAAACACTTTTAGAAACATCATCAGAAACACCTTCAAAACACTTTTAAAAAACCCTCAGAAACACCTTCAGAAAAACCCTCAGAAACACCTTCAGAAACATCATCAGAAACACCTTCAGAAACACTTTCAGAAAAACCCTCAGAAACACCTTCAGAAACATCATCAGAAACACCTTCAGAAAACACTTTCAGAAACACCTTCAGAAACACTTTCAGAAAAACCCTCAGAAACACCTTCAGAAACATCATCAGAAACACTTTTAGAAACACTTTCAGAAACATCATCAGAAACACCTTCAGAAAACTTTCAGAAAAACCCTCAGAAACACCTTCAGAAACATCATCAGAAACACCTTCAGAAACACTTTCAGAAAAACCCTCAGAAACACCTTCAGAAACACCTTCGGAAACACTTTTAGAAACATCATCAGAAACACCTTCAAAAACACTTTTAAAAAACCCCTCAGAAACACCTTCAGAAACATCATCAGAAACACCTTCAGAAAAACCCTCAGAAACACCTTCAGAAACATCATCAGAAACACCTTCAGAAACACTTTCAGAAAAACCCTCAGAAACACCTTCAGAAACACCTTCGGAAACACTTTTAGAAACATCATCAGAAACACCTTCAGAAACACCTTCAGAAACATCTTCAGACACTCATTCTCATACCCATACGAGTTGCAAAGAATTGTAACAATGTAATCTCACATACATGTGGTGAGAGGCAACTAAAGAGGGTTGGGGTTGAACTGGCTACCCCATGCTGTACAAATGATAAACACTCCGCAGCGGGGCAAGCAGGACAGGAGGTTCTGATCCTCGTCATCATCATCCAATGCCTTGCCGCCTGGCTTTGGTGGTTATGCCTCTCCACAAATTTCGATCTCTGACGTGACTGCGGATGATGCCACTCCATTGACTGTCTTTTTGTATCACGTTTACAATGATATGCCCAAGTTTCGTCACCTACACGATCTTAGCCTAAAACGCTCCAACAATTGTATTCATTTGCAATCGATGGTCATTTATGAGGCTTTGTCACAGTCTTGCGTTACCCACACAGGCACTCTCGCGACTTATCTATACCTCAAATATAACTTCGCTTGTACAGATGGTATACACGGATTTTATTTCAGGCAAGCCTGATAATCATACATTGGCGACAAGGCGTTATCTGCCTGTCAAATCAATACAATGGTCGCCACTCGTCACACAGTATATATATATATATATATATCATTAAACATGATCTCTCTCTCTCTCTCTCTCTCTCTCTCTCTCTCTCTCTCTCTCTCTCTCTCTCTCTCTCTCTCTCTCTCTCTCTCTCTAATATCACATGCGTTCACAACATTAGATAATGGCTTCAGAAAAACACTATGTCCTGTCGGGAAGCCGTCTCGTCGCTGTCTGACTCAACTCAGTCCGTCGCTTGCCTACGTGGTCAAAATCCCTCGTGCGGTCAGCAACTCTGCGTGCTGTTCTGTTTGTCACAAAGTACTGTCGTCTTAGTACTGGTTGACCCTAAGGTTCTATTACTGTTTACGTCGTCACGGTATTCTCCGTGACCTAAAGTACCCCTCCCCTATTCTCGGGGTTGGTCCCTCTGTTGTTCTAAATATGACACGTTAGTGTCCCCACCCGAGTCTGGTCTTATAACTGTTCTTAAGTCCTAGCTTGGGTGCTGTCTCTACTCTGTCTATACCTTTATAGAGGTCCTGTCTCTCTGTCCTCTCAGTCCTTGCCCCTCTTCTGTCCCTAGTCTGTCCTAGTGGTATCTAACACCTTGACATGCTCTCGTCGCCCCCGTATTGCGTCACCAGATTAATGTAGTAGGTGTGACGCAATGTCGTCGTAGCATATAAAATTAGTCTGATCTAATTTGTCAAGGGGTTCACTGGTCTGTCATAAGGTACCACTTCTGACTCAAACAAGTCTGATAACAAGTTGCTGTATCTAACCACTGGTTTCAGATCAGCTTGACACACCTCCACTCTAAGTAAGAGTCATTACATTACACTCTTGGGAGCTGTGTTGAACCAGGGCCCGTTTAACAAACTTATACCCCTCAAAATACCGATTAACCGATATCCCAAAACAAATTGCTCCTATTACGGATACAATACATGAATATATAATTCATGGCTCCCGTGAAATGCACCTTCACTTCTCTTCTTAGTTGTGTGTATGCTGATGTTCGCCTATCTCGCTCCCGCTTGTGGATAAACATTCAACTCGCCCTTCAACTTACTATAAGTCTGTAGTGTCCCCTGACCAAGTGTTCTCTCCCTTTGCAAAAGTTGCTGTTTGTATTTTTATCTGTTTGTATTCCTGTTTGTATGGGTGTAAATATTTATTCTATATGTGTTGCGATTAGAAACATAACTATATGTCTATAATCGATGTATTTAAGTCTTCAAGTATCACAGGTAGGTTAATGCACGTCACAAAGTAATGCCTCTGCTTAATTTATGACGTACTTCGCCGATCTGGGATTCTGGAAAACAACCATTGCTGTAATGCATTAGTGGCTACTACACACATAAAAGTACACACTTCACATGGTTTACACAGAAGACGCGGACAAGTCATAAAAACTCGTGTGTGCGAAAAAAATGCACCACTGTTCATACTAATATTTTTAATTCTTTCATTCGTCCGTATACTCATCTTGCGTTCACTCATTCATACATTGTCAATTTTAAAAATGTTTTGTCATTGACATAAAATTGGGCTCGTGTTAAACAATATTGAGCCAAAATACAGTAGTTTTATATATAACACTCTTATATTCACAAGTTTAAATGTATTGCTTACGGCAATACAAAAGAAACTAACTAAGTCTAAATATATCTAACTATTCTAATGGACAATTGGTTTGATCAGTCACTAGCCTGATGATTTCTAGTATAACTGTCATTGTACGGGGTGATGTCTAATTATATTAACTAAGCTATTTATCCTAGATTAAAGTAAATAACTAACTAAGGGGAAGTAAATTAACTAAATTGTTATTTGGTGATGTTAAGTAAAGAAACAAGTTATCTATTAACTAATGGATGTTACTAAAGTAAATAATGTACTTAACCTATTTAACTAAATGATGGATGTAATAACTAAGGGAATTTAATTAACTAAACTAAATAACTACCGTTGTTACATATAGGTATATAATTAACTAAACTATTAATTTCTGTGTGTTTCTAAGGGAAGGTAATTATATAAACTAAACACACTGTAAGAGAAATGTGTTTGTTCCCTTAAGTCTAATAAAGTTATAAATTGCTAAATTCTTAAATTTATTTGACAATTGGTTTATTCTATTTCTAATTAAATTTAAGTCTATTACCTCGCCGTTTTAATTGGCTTCATCGGTAGCAGTCTCGTCAGAGAACTGTTTGCTATATTCTACTAGTCTAAATCTAAATACTATCTATATTTCTAAGTCTAAGCACTAATTGTAAGTGTTTCTAAACAATTTAACTCATGGTTATTACTACAACTAACAATTTCACTTAGGCTATACGTTCGTTGGAATACTTGTGGTTCTTCTATTAATACTATTACTATTGTAATGAACCACTAAATTGCCTAGTGCAACTTGATTAAAAATTATAGCATATAACATTAATGCATACATGTTACATACATATAAACATGGTACATACAAGTTTAACTAACTAACTAATCGTAGATCCAGGTGACGGTGATCAAGACGTCTCTTTCCTCTGGGTCTTTCCTTACGATAGTTTATATACACATTTCACTGCGACTAAGGTGACGATGTAGCGTGTCACACTCTGTTCATAGTAGTATCACAGTTCATACGCACTAGATGGCTTTCTAACTATCTTTTTCATGCGTTCAGGCACGAAGTGAGGTATTGGTAAGTGCACATGATGATACTTATGTTACGCAGTGTCTTCTGTCTTACGATTACTAGAACAGTTTCTATATAAACTAATCGGTAGTAACTGCAGGTAAATGTGACAGTGCCTCATCTCCTTTCTGCAACACTTCAATGTCTGAAGGTCTAGTGAGCAAACCTGCAAGGGTATTGCTGCTCCCTTTAATGTGCCTTATGGAGAATGAGTAGTTTTGGAGTATCAAAGCCCAGCGATAAATCCTATTATTTTTAGGCAGGCCTTTCTCCATAACTAACAGCGGAGAATTGTCGGTCTCGACGACAAAGTGAGTTCCAGCCAAATATCTATGAAGTTTACTAACACAATACACGATTGCGAGAGCCTCAAGGTTGAGAGACATCATAATGTGATTCAGCTGTGCTAAATTTGCGACTGACATACACGATCGGATGAAGAATCTCTTCATATTTCTGCAGGAGTACGCCAGAGATTGTAGTCGCACTGGCATCACACCTAAGGATATATTGTAGTTTCGGGTTAGGTAAGCGGAGGATAGGAACATTACTAAAAAGGAACTTTAATTTTGATATTGCCCTTTTAATTGGTATTCTACATTTTCTGACCATGCCGAAATGGAA
The DNA here is from genome assembly GCA_014155875.1 of Cepaea nemoralis. Lineage (NCBI taxonomy): Eukaryota > Metazoa > Mollusca > Gastropoda > Stylommatophora > Helicidae > Cepaea > Cepaea nemoralis. The sequence continues at coordinate 99,380 of JACEFZ010000555.1, read as the reverse complement.
TCAACCTGGCAGAATGGTTTGACAATCCCTTTATATCTGGTAAACTTATTCTCTTCTTCTTTGCTTTTGAGTTTAGTTGCAGCGATATGAACATGAGACTCAATTTCGAGCTCTTTCATCTGTACCTATGTTTGGGATTCGATCTCTGTTTGCTTTAATCTATTAGTTTCAGCCACCTCTTGCTGCTTTAAAGTTAATTCTTGCTGTTTCGATTTGGCACTTTCAGCTATCTCTAGTTGTTTTACTTTATTACTTTCAGCTAACTCTGCGAGTTCCTTCTGGTGTACCCGTTCTTTTGCCCTCTCATCTCTATCTGATGCAGCTTTTCTGTCTCTCTCCTCTTTATCTGCTGCAGCTTGTCTATCGGTGTATTCTTTATACTCGACTTTTGCCCATTGTTCTAGTTTATCTCCACTATACCCTAGTGCTATCCCTGCTTCTATACACTCTTTAAGTGTTGACATTGTTCTTACTTGTTTTTCACGCACTCCAATAAATACAGTGGTAATCAATTGTATAACTGACTAAGTTTACAGCGAGAAAATCAAAAATAAAGATGCTACTCTATCATGCTACGTCAAAATTATGTGTACTTATCTGATCGTTCAAGCTGATCAGGATCTTTTCTTCGTTCTGGGAAGTATCTTCTATTCTTCTATTGTTACCCTCGGCTGGATGGTACAAACATTTTCATGCACAATCTGGTATATAGAGCGCAAACAATTAATATCTGACATAAATAAATAACACAGCAATGTACAATATGTCTTATAAGTTGCCTGGACAGAATGCATGAAAAGTGGTTTATAATATTTAAATTTGTCTAATTGTTAAATATTCGTCAGTTGTTCGTACTGTCTGTGTCTGTCGTCATGTCTTCACTGGCTTGATCTTCAGCTGAAACGTCTTTAACAACACATGTTACAATCACAATATTACATTACGTTTCACTCCGCTCTAAATCTCTTCGATCAATAATCACACGCTTACACACTTGCGTCGGTAATCAGTTCACTCACAGGTCACCCGGCGCACTTTACAATCTTTCGTTTTCAATCAATAACTCGTTCCAGCATATTTCGCTACTGCGTTCATTCGAGCGTTTCACTCTGTCAGCATGCGTTCAATAACTTCTGACTCCATAACTTACTAATGTGTCAGACATGCTACGCTCGTTTACACACAAACATTGTTAACTTCCTTAATACTAAATTATTAGATTCAGGCGTGCTTTCAAATCGTAATTTCTGACACTGTAGCTCAATCTTACATTCAGGCGTGCGTTCAAGCCTTAACTTCTGTCACCATAACTCGCTGCCTGTCACAGTCTTGCGTTACCCACACAGGCACTCTTGCGACTTCATCTATACCTCAAATATAACTTTGCTTGTACAGATGGTATACACGGATTTTATTTCAGGCATACATTTGCGACAAGGCTTTATCTGCCTGTCAAATCAATACAATGGTCGCCACTCGTCACACAGTGTGTATATATATATATATATATATATATATATATATATATATATATATATATATATATATATATATATATATATATATATTATATATATATATATATATATATATATATATATATCATTAAACATGATCTCTCTCTCTCTCTCTCTCCTCCTCCTCTCTCTCTCTCTCTCTCTCTCTCTCTCTCTCTCTCTCTCTAATATCACATGCGTTCACAACATTAGATAATGGCTTCAGAAAAACACTATGTCCTGTCGGGAAGCCGTCTCGTCGCTGTCTGACTCAACTCAGTCCGTCGCTTGCCTACGTGGTCAAAATCCCTCGTGCAGTCAGCAACTCTGCGTGCTGTTATATTTGTCACGTAGTACTGTCGTCTTAGTACTGATTAACCCTAAAGTTCTATTAAAGTACCCCTCCCCTATTCTCGGGGTTGGTCCCTCTGTTGTTCTAAATATGACACGTTAGTGTCCCCACCCGAGTCTGGTCTTATAACTGTTCTTAAGTCCTAGCTTGGGTGCTGTCTCTACTCTGTCTATACCTTTATAGAGGTCCTGTCTCTCTGTCCTCTCAGTCCTTGCCCCTCTTCTGTCCCTAGTCTGTCCTAGTGGTATCTAACACCTTGGTCCTTTATGAGGCTTCTAGGAACCCATCTTGCGCAAACCTTAGAAAATTCTAGAGTTTTTAATAACTGCATTTGCAGTACCATTGTCGACTGACAGCTGTAAGGCATGGTTGAGTAGTGATTCGACTATCAGTAAGAATAATGCACTCAGCGCATTTCAATATCTTTGCGTTAATGGCTGTGGCAGGACGTTCACCGCGTGGCCGGTCGAGCAGCTCCGTATCTCCATTTCATGTTTTTCTTGGATTCTCTTAACCCAGCAACTGACTGTACTCCTGTCGACTGCAAAACTTTCACACATTACATAGATGTTTGTGAATGTTCACACAGTTTCCTGCTCTGCAACTATCACAATGCGCTGCTTATAACGCAAGCTGCTAACACGCTCCATTTCCACGGTTTACGGCCATCCATCCATCATGTACCACGCTGATAAGCGTGGGTGGCCATGATTCGCCACTTCACTCGAACACCAGAGTCGTGGAACAGCTTAGTGTTCTGGTCTCGACCATGCCACGTGGCCAAGCCATCCAGGTATTTACTTCTTTCTCTGTCTTCCCTTTGTTCTCTTCCCTCGGTCTTGCCAGTTGTTACCAAGTTCTCCAATTTATTTCTTCTTATAACATGCCCAAAATATTTTGACTACGTCTACTTTCTCTAAGCAGTTGACGATTTTCATTTGTTTATTGTAGGACTTGGTCATTGGTTTGTCTGTCCATGGTATTCTTTGCATTCTCCTCAGAAAACACATTTCCACTGCCATCAGATGTTTCTCAGCTTGACTTCAGATTTTCTCGTAGCAACTGACATCTTTTTATTGGTAAGTATGTTTTTCATCTTGCAAAAGGCTACCTTCGCCATGGCAATTCTTGTTCTAATCGCTTCAAGACATCTCTCATCAGCAGCCATATTATTAGGTCGGTTGGATTGCACACAATTGGCACATGCCATATTTGAACTGTGCAGAATGTCATGCTTCTATCTTCATTATTAACTGAGAAAAACGATGTGGCGCAATTACTTTCTGAACGACCCTCGTACATATCGATGGCGTATCCGAGTAATAAATGTTTTGAAACAAGATGTGCGTAGTCTCCACTCATGCCAGGTGAGTAGCTCCCACCCATGCGATGTCGGTAGTTTTCCACCCATGCGATGTGGGTGGTTTCCATCCATACGATGTGGGTAGTTTTCCACCCATGCGATGTGTGTAGTTCCCACACAAGCGATGTGGGTAGTTTTCCATCCATACGATGTGGTCAGTTTTCCGCCCATGCGATGTGGGTGGGTTTCCACCATGCATTTCCTCATCTACCGAGAGAGACACAGACTTTTAGGGCGTGATTCGCAGCCCTCCGTGGCGAAGTGGACAAGCCACCTGCCTGGCACTCCTGTGGTCGCGGATTGGTGTTTAAATTTCGTCACTTGGTTCACAAGTGCACATTTTCCGGAGACTCCATAAGTGTAGCTGTTAGAGCTACGTAGTTCGTGCTCTGAGAGAACTTTTGGAAGGCTGTCTGCTGAAAGAGACCCTGTTATACTGGGCAAAACATAATGCAATGAAGTCGTCGTTTTTCAATTACCTCTACCCCGTTCAACCTCAGAATCGTCATCATCATCATCATAAAGTGCCCTGCCAATTGGCGTGTGCGTTTATAGCTCTCCACAGATCTCAGTCTTTGGTGTTCTGGATCAATTCTGCTGATGATATTCCTCCGTGCCACCGTCTCAGTCCGTCCAGCATTATTTCTCTTGGTCTGCCTCTGCATCTCTTCCCCTCGATCTTTCCAGTTGTCATTATGTTCTCCAATGCCTATCTTCTCATCACATGACCGAAGTAAGCTGTTTGTCTCTTTCTCAGAATATAATTTATAATTAGGGCCCATCCTAGCCTCAAATTAATCATTCTGTGACCGAATAAGCCACAATGCAGATATTAATCTGAAAGGGAGTGTTGTCCACATGAGGTAATGATTGTAATGATTGTAATGATTGTAATGATTTCGTTCATCTTTTTATATTCCACTAGGAGATCAGCACGGCGAAATGGATAAAAGTGTTTGTTGTTAAACACCAAGCTTCCTGGCGCAGAGGTAGCGGGTTCAACCCCTACACCGGTCTGTTAGACTAAAATGTTGACTTCTCGTCCTTGTATTGGAGTCGTAAATTTTAAGTACCTCTGAAGTCGAAGTGGAATCGCCTGTTGGTGGGTGACACTGGTAATAAGGAAAGCTAAGTCACACGCAAAAATCAGTCCAGTGCATTAGAGGTAAAAGCGCGTATATGGGCTACGCTTGAGTTTAAAGCCAGGGAATGAAAGAAAAAGAAAAAAAACTTTAAAAGGCGTGTCCCCAGTGCGTGACCCCACCTCTTTTAACCATGACCAATAAGAATAACCAATAACTCCACAGCGGAGAGCCAACACAACACAGGAGTGAATACGCTGTACAATAGCTTTTTAATTGTAATTTAAACAACAGACACTTGACTTTTGCTACAGTACTTTCGAAACTTCATCAGTTAATCCTTTTCATTAACCAACCCAGGCATACTTGCCCGGATGTCGAACATTTTTGTGACCAGAAACCTCATTTCCGGTTACAATCTCCGCCTAAAAGTTTCTCGACACAACAAAGGTTTGGATTAATAAACCCCAATTCAGTACCCAGAGGGAAGTAAGTAAAGTATGTGTGTGTGTGTGTGTGTGTGTGTGTGTGTGTGTGTGTGTGTGTGTGTGTGTGCATTGAGAGATGGAGAGTTTTGGTAGCTACGTATATTGGTTATTTTTGTACCATGAAATATACTAGGTGGTAAACGCGACCGGTGTGTTATTGAGCATTTCACCTAGAGAGTGGTCTACAAAACAGTTGGCCAATAAAAATATAGTGCTGTCACAATATAGCCAATCGCCTCAACGTGTCTAAACTGCTCCTTTCATTTACGTTTACTTACCAATGACAAAACTGGTGTAGAAAAAATATGGTGCTGGCCTCAACGTGTGGAAACTGGTCCTTTAATTAACTTCTACTTAACATTGACAAAACAACTGGTCTATGCAAATATGGTGTTGGAATAATATAGCCAATAGCTTCAACGTGTGGACACTGGTCCTTTCATTTACTTTTACTTACCACTGACAAGACAACTGGTGTATAAAAAATATGGTGCAGATACAATATAGCCAATCGCCTCAATGTGTGGAAAATGGATCTTTAAGTTACCTTTACCTGACACTGATATAACACCATTTTCTTTAAATATTATAAATCCCTTACATGCCGTTGCAGTCAACACCAGTATTTTCAGCTGCTGTTGATGTACGTGGCAAGTTTTTACGTTCAATAGTTTACCACTGCTGTCTGAACGACCGACTCACATATCCCCGTAACTTACCAGAGCGGCGTGATCCACTGCCGAATCTCGCGCAACTGCGCCCCCCCCCCCCTACGTGGATATATGGGATTACGAACAACGTCGTTAACCGGCCAGGAAGAACGGCTATAGCACCAATTAGTTTAAAAATATCATGATTGTATATTCTTGCTCGGAGATAAAGACTCTTTCCGAAACATTGTACACACACGTCGTGATTGTAACTGACTCAGAAAGCATGCTGAGTAGGGTGAGGACAGGCAAGCTTCGTGCAGAGTGGCTTGCTTCGCTTCGGAAGTCACGGGTGACAAACATCGTCTGGATCTTTTCTCCGGGGCATGCTGGTGTGCTGTGGAATGAACAGGCGGACAGATTGGTTGGCTCTGCAAGTTGAGATGTTGAGTTGAGTTGGGTCAAGAACCGACATCACTACACTCAGGACATTCCCATACGTGCTCAGTCCCCTCGTTCAACAGCCAGCGAAGAGTCATACTACTAATCGTTCCCACCGCTATCTGATTAAATGTTCTCCTGATCTTCCCTCTCAGTTTTGAGATTCTTCCAGAACCCCTGCCGATCCCCCGCAATCTCATTCTTTCCACATATGGGTTATCAATCTGTTCCTCCGCAAAACTTGGTGGAGTATTGATGCATGATAAGGAAGGATGGTTGCGGCCTTGTGGGAGCACGTGTACACCTCGGAGGAGCAAATGGATCACCATGGTCTAGCAAGAATGCGACAGCGAGGTGTGACGAGGGGATCTGGCTTACGATCGACGCTCAGAGTAAAGGCGAGACGGACATATAATCAGATTGCTACTGGTACGATTAGTGTTGGAACTCTTCGCTGACTGCTTAGGATGGGTACGGAGCGCTTATGGGAATGCCCCGAATGTTGTGATGTCGGTTCCTAAATCAATCAATCAATCAATCAATCAATCCGAAACATTGTTTTCTTTCCTCAAGTTTCCTTGTCTCATTTTGTGTTTTTAGTTTGACTCTACCATTTTGTGTAAAACGAAATCGAATTTATGTATACATTTAACTGATTCAGTGCCAAACAAAAAGTAGAATTTGACAACATATCATACTCAATCAAATGAACAAGTATTATATTGTAGTTTCCGCTCACTGAGCATTTAAATTGCAGAAGATACAACGAAACAAAACAAATAAGAAGATGACCCTTATATGGCGATATATCGTCCTTCTGTCCAAATAGGAGGTCGCATGTGGCGATATGTTATCCTTCGGCACTGAATCTGTTAAATAAACAGTAAATAACGGACCCCTTTCCACGCCAGGGGGCAGTTTAGGTATATTGTGCCAATCCTATATTTGGTCTTTGTGTAAAACCATTATACACGGTGTATTGTTAATGATTGTACAGTGTTTGAAAATATTGCCGGTCCAAGTTTTGTATTTATATTTTCAAACACCGCTCAGTCATTAAAAAGACACCCTATATTTTATAGACCAATCGGTGCTGGGCGAGTGATGTTGTCTGTAGCACACTGGACGCCTTTACTTTCCATATCATTCCCTGGTACCTATTTTAGGCTGGGCCGAACTGGGAGCCCAGATCGATTTTTTAAATTACAAATTGCTGCCTCGATGAGGGTTCGAACGCACCATACCGGCAGACAAGAGTGCTGCCCACTGAGCTGTTTATTTATGTATACTAATCATTAACACGCTGGTTATCAACAAAATTGGTGGAACTGCGGTAAAGCTGTGGAAATGTACATAATATAAAATAACACAAAGTAATGCAGCTTTGCAGAACAAAATTACGGGAAACACAGGACGTTTCGGCGACTAGCCTTCAACAGCAAATAAATAACTACACAAAAAACAACAAATAATCAATGAGAAGACATTTCATTGACCACATTAGGGCATAAGAACGGGGTGAGAAAAGTGAAAAGATTAAACCCCCCCCCCCCCCCCCCCCCCCCCCCCCCCCCCCTTTCCCCTAAAAAAAATGGAGCAATGAAGAGAAAATGAAAATTTGAAACAAAAAATTGATTCTGTGATAAGTAGCCAAAACTTCTTTTTAAAATTTTCATTTTCTCTGCATTGCTCATAATTTTTTTTCTCTCCTCTCATCCCGTTGCCCGTTCTTATGCCCTAATTTAGTCACTGGAGTGTCTTCTCTGTGATTATATGTTATATTTTGTGTATGTATTTGTTTGCTGATGAAGGCTAGTCACCGAAACATCCAGTGTTTTCCATAATTCTGTTATGTAAAGCTGTATAACTTTGTGTTATTTTATATTGCTTATAAATAATCAAAGTATGGAGAAATTATCCGCTGAGCGTGACTCGAAACATAGTATCTTTGTGTGCATTGAGAATTATTTCTCCCAGTTTATTTCAGTGACACAAAAGCGCTTTCTTTCGTTTAAGATATTCCATTTTAGTATTGACTTCGCGGCTCCTTGTAGCTAAGATTAATCAAACATCTAATCCAAGATTTTTCAGTGTCGCTGATGGAATCGGAAGAGTGAATTTGCGAATAGTTTTCTAAGACAAGATGATCCGTAGGGAATCTCCCATTGTTGTTTCGAGGTGTTCCCCCGAGAATAAAAGCCGACAGCTAATTGGCCTACTGTGGCCAATCAACGACAAGGGGTCTTGAATTAAGCACACTTCCGGGAGTTAATATTTCGACGCCCAGGATAAGGCAGCTAACGTTTCTGCCATACGGGATTTGCTTGGTTGGCAGTTAGGGCTTTCTGGTGAACTTCCGTCGTTTATCTCTTCTTAAGTCAATCCTCCCTGGTTTCAATTATTTAGTTTTGCAATGTCTTTTGTATTTGTTGGATACGATAGGAAGAGTAACTTCAGCAGCGATACATCACTGCGGATCTTTAGATGTTTCATCTGACTTGACCTTACTTGGGTAATTAATTTACCCCATCATCATCACATCATCATCATCATCATCATCATCATCATCATCATCATCATCATCATCATCATCATCACCACCACCATCATCATCATCATCATCATCATCACCATCATCATGTACCCTGTCACTTGGTGTAGGCGTTCATGTCCTTCCACCGATCTCGGATAAACTCTTTTGATGCTATTCTTGCATACCACCGTCTCAGTCCATCCTGCATCATCCCTCTCGATCATTCGCTGCTTTTTCTCCAATAGATCTTTCAAATCGTTGCGGTGTATTTCTCAAATTTACCCTATATATCCGATTATTGAAAGGATATCACCATCATGCGCCTTGCAGAATTACGTGGGCGATCATTATCCTCTATCTCACAAGGAAACCAGCTTCTTGGATCAAGTCTGTGTTCTTGTTACGATTATTTCATGTGGCCAATCCATGTGTGGCTAAGAACTGGCAGTATACTACAACAAGCAATGATGTGCAGAACAAATGAAACCAGGAGAAGAGGTTGATCATCTAAAACATGGCAAAATCTAGTTGTATATCAATTACAGGACGTCGCAGTCAACGCAGCATTTTAACTGTACGTGATTTATTAGCAAGTTTACGTTCAGTGGTTTTCCATTGCTTCCTGGACGACCGGCACTTATCTTATACCCGTATGAAATCAACGTGAGGTGGTCTGCTTCCAAATCACCCGCAACTGTGTAAACGATGAACAGAGGGAATAACATAATCCATGGGAATGTCGATATAAGAGGTGCATAAACGGGCACTCTCTTGCTGTGTATACTTCACATCGACATCGCAAGGTACAAGTAAAACAAGATGAGATTATATAATCTTTTATTATGCAGTTCACTTCCTGTGTGCGTGCGTTCGTCTGTGGGTGCGTGTGTGCGTGTGTGTGTGTGCGTGTGTCTGTGTGTGTGTGTGTGTGTGTGTGTGTGTGTGTGTGTGTGTGTGTGTGTGTGTGGATTAGAATACCGGAGAATGAGAAAAGCGTCAATAAAGACACTGAGTGTGGTGAATGTGTGGTTTGTGAGAATATTGTTGAGACTATTGTGAACAGAGAAGATCACAAACTTTGAATGGCTAATCTACCCGACGGAATTAAAGCGGCAATGTACGCTGATGACCTGGTTTTGTGGAGCGCAAATGAACATGCATCAGTGGCCACCATATTGCTACAGAGAGCTGTAGATACATTTGTTGCATGGGCGGATAGATGGTGTATCAGCATAAACACTGACAAGTGCAGCACCACTCTATTTACCCTTTCTCCGAAACAAAAGGCAGGGAGCATTCAGATAAATGGAACACCCTAAGAGAAGATAAGGAACCAACATACCTTGGTGTAACATTCGACGACAGGCTGACATGGAGAAAACACATAAAAAAGCAGTAGCAAAAGCCAGAAGGAAAATTGCCATCCTGAGAAAGCTAACTGGAACCATGTGGGGAGCCAGTGGGAAAATACTTAGCAAAGTTTACCAACAGAGCATACGACCACACTTGGAATACGGGTCAACTGCGTGGTGTTCAGCATCAAAAACTACATTGCAGGAGCTGGACAAGGTGCAAAATCAAGCTCTTAGAGTCATCACAGGAGGGATGAGATCAACCCCTATAGTAGCAATGGAGAAAATGGGGAGGACACAAGCTTTAAGAGAACGCAGAGATACAAAAACACTAATACAAGCAGAAAAGTTTCTCAGCTTGCCAGGCCACCCTATGAAGAACCGATTTGAAAACTTAGCTATGGGGCGGTTGAAAAGAAGTAGTTTCATCCACCAGGCCAAACAACTCTGCAGAGAATCCATCGATCTTCCCACAGTTGGTATCCCCCTGACAACTATTCCAGAGCGAACCCCGTGGAAAGATGAGCATAGAATATCGCTACAAATCCAGTCAAAAGTGAGAGGAATATTGGACAAGGAAGAACAGAACAGTGTACAGCGCAGAACAGCCACTCTCAGCTTCCTTGATGATGAATACCCACAGGACCTCTGGATCCGAGTCTACACAGATGGGTACGCACAAAATGCTGTTCGAAATGGAGGAGCGGGAGTGTACATAGAATACCCAAATAATACTAGAGACACGGCCAGAATTCCAACAGGAAAGTACTGCCATAACTATGATGCTGAAATTGAGGCAATCAAGATAGCCACAGAGAAATTACAAAATACCAGCCATGGTACACAACCTGCAGTGATATTGACAGATGCAAAATCCGTAATAGAGGCGCTCCTGTCTGGGAAATTGCCAGTTCTGAGGACACTACTTTCTGAACTTAGCAGTCAGCGTAAGATCACCATACAGTGGATACCATCCCACTGTGGAGTCCCCGGAAACGACAGAGCTGATCGATTGGCTAAGGAAGGAGCAAAAGAAGAACAACCTGATGTGCCTATTACATACCACCAAAAGAAAAGAATGATCAAATCAATCAGAAAGCCACCAAACCTTACTCAAGACGACTACCACGTTATGGACAGATCAGAACAGGTCATTCTTCTGCGCCTCAGAACAGGACACAATAGATTACGCAACCACTTGTATACAAAATTCAAGATTGGTGACTCAGCCATGTGCACATGTGGTTTGGCGTCGCAGACAGCAGAGCACATACTCCAGGATTGCCAAAACTACAACATATCCAGGCAAACCTTCTGGCCTAGAGAGACAACAGTGGAAGATAAACTCTATGGACCGCTGAATGAACTAAAAAAGACTGTTAGATTCATACAAGAGGCGACATTGCAGTTGTAGACATGTTTCAAGCGAACGAAAGAAGAAGAAGAAGAATGGCTGAGAGCCGCGGGTGTTACAAGACCGCCCATCAAGACCTTGAGACCTTTATGGCGAATATCAGCAGAGATTACGGAATCAGTAGAATGTACATAAGCCTTCTGCGGGAAAATGCGGAAAACAGAGAAGGAGAGAGAGAAACAGAGAAAAATGAATGTGGAAAGATTAAACAGCTTTTTTTGTTTTGTTTTTTTGCGCTCGCTCGCTTTGCTTTGAACTCAAGCATAGCCCATACACATGTTACTACTTATTTTCGCACTGGACTGATTTTTGCGTGTCGATTTGTTTTCCCTAATACTAGAGAAACGTGTAATTTACGTCCCCAAGTCAAGAACGAGAAGTCAACATTTTAGTCCTACTGACCTGTGTAGGGGTTGAATACGTTACCCCGGTATCAGCACACCGGATGTGTAAGAACAAGCGCTCTTATAAAATTGAAAGTCAATTTCATCATTTAATAGATGATTGATGTCGAGGGAGTCATGATCGTCGATAATTACTCTATACAGGCATCCGAGGAAGATGAATGATTACGATTAAACTGAATCAAAAACTTAACAGATTCTGTGTCAAAGAAAAAGTAGGTTTGAACCTAAAAAACATTGATGGCGGAAAATATAAAGTATGAGTGTGTCACAGTTTACTTTTTCATCACTGTTAAAATGATTTTTCTAGAGCTGGTTTTTCTTTTCTTTTATTTAATTTTTTTGTTTTGTTTTAAATTTGGGGATAGACAAAAGTGTGGCTGAATAAAATCCTGCATACACAACTGCATATGTGACTAAATACATGTTTTGGTAGCCAGCAGCACAATAGTGCTTTGTGAGAGGGCGCGCTGTCTTGAAGAAGTTGGCTAATATAAATGAATGCTATCCATCCCTCCTTTTCGAATAAAACTTTGTTTTAATTTTGTCTGCGCTGGTACGATTCCATTAACTATGTTGCAATGAAGCAGATACTCTTTCAATATGACACCTTTGGCGTCCCAAAAACAGTGAGCATCACGTTTCCTGCAAATTGGTGTGCTCTCGGTTTGACAGGTATTGGTAAGTCCAGGGCGTTTTACTGTTTGCTCCAAATGTTGGATTGGGGGTCATAATGGTAAACCATTGTCTCAGTTACTTGTCATCATAGGTATCAACATATTTTCTGACTGGCAGTTTTTGAACAACTGTGTACAGCAATTTACCATCGGATAATATAATACAGTAATGATTCTATGACAATGAGCAGGATCTGTAACATTTTGTACATGCGGTTCCTGCACACAGTGAACAACTAGGTTAGAATTAAATTGTAAGAAGGCAGAGATTACGGTCGCGAGGAAGCTGCTGGCCGAGTGGCTAGAACGCCGGACTCTCATTCGGGAGACCCGGGTTCGATTCCTCGGTAAGGTATGGGATTTTATTCTGTCGGGGGCAAAAACAAAATCCTAACCTGCACAGTTCGCGGCGACTGCACTAGCCAGGCGGCCTTTATTCCTCAGGCTCAAAGATTCCCCCCCCCCCCCTCCCCCGCCATACACCGCGAAGTATACTGGCAGTAAATGACAGATGACTGGGAAGAAGGAAATACCACGATGTAATATACAAACAATCGGAATTTTCTTAATCAGGGTGAATCAGTACAATTGCCTCGAAACAGTCATAACGTCTTATCGGAGATGCCTTGATAAAATTAGAATAAGAATCGCCATGGCAAAGGTAACCTTTAGCAAGTGGAAAACAAACTTACCAATAAAAAGATGCCATTTGAAACGAGACAAAGTGTGTTGAGGTGCTACAATGAACCTGTACTTTTGTATAGATGTGAGGCATGGATAGTGAGCAGATAAGTTGAAACGCATATCATGGCAGTGGAAATGTGGTTTCTGAGGAGCATGCAAAGAATACCATGGCCAGACAGAAAAACCAATGACCAAGTCCTACAATAAACAATGAAAATCGTTAACTGATTAGAGAAATTAGACAGTTAAAATGTTATGGTCACGTTATGAGAAGAAATAAATTGGAGAACTTGGTGACAACTGGCAAGATCGAGGTGAAGAGAACAAGGGGCAGGCGAAGAAGTAAATACCTGATGGCTTGGCTACGTGGTATGGTCGAGACAAGAACATTGAGCTGATCCAAAGCTCTGGTGATCGAGTGAGATGGCGAAACATGACCGCCCACGCTTACCGGTATGGCACATGATGAATGAATGTTTCTGTTCAGGTGCCAAAACAATATTTTAATGTTCAATTTTTGTGTGTACAGTTATATCTATTACATGTTCTTACTGTAAGTTGTACTTCACTAGCGATTTCAGTGACTATTATTTGTTAATCCTGATCAGTGATTATCTTGCTTCATTAAAGATTGCACTGAGGAAGGTCTCCCAGATCTTGACAGATCAGTGTTTAACCTCGCTACACCATGGTTTTTGTTGTTGTTGTTTTGTATTTTTTTCGTTCTGTTTCTGCAGATGTTTTTCCCTGTAACATCAGAGGCTTGTTATATCCTTAGCCACAGACTTCTCCATTTGTTGGTTAGTTAAAAATCTGTTGAGGTATCATCCTTGCAATCCGGACATATGCAAGACCCTCGACATATGCATCAACGTCAGGGGGTTAAAGTGCTGGTTCTGTGTTGGTTGACGAGACCCCTCTGTCTCCCGATGTACCTCTCGCGTCTGGCGTGCCAATTCTTACTCCCAAGTCTCTCATTCTCGACAGCGATGTGGATTCACTGGAGTTAAAGTCCTACGCTCTTCACTTATCTCTAAGGGCATTAATAATATCGGCACGATCTATAGGCTGGCCATCTGCAGTGGATGCAGAGCCAGCAAGTTTAATAGCTCATTTATTTTCCTTAACTCCCAACAAAGATGAAAGTGTCTTCACGGACAGCAGACATCCGCAGCGCTTCAGTTCACTGTGTGCGTAATGAACCCGTCTCGATTTTTCGGATCGTGCTCATTGAATCACTTAGGACACACGCATAGGTACAACTATGTTATTCCAACCATATAAAAGCCCGTGTTACTATCAACATGTCCATCGTCATGTTGCTGGTGGTCATAGTGTGGGCCCCATTAGTTTCTTGAATGACTCGGCCCACTGAGCATGTGGTGAATGCCCATGCACTTTTCTGCTGCTGTATATCAGATCCATCTGTATAGATACGCCATCCGCATAGTCTAAATGTTCACAGATGAGGACGATGACGCATGCATTGACAGCATCAGGATATTGTTCTTTGCACCGCTTGTCAAGAGTCACAATACTGGAGAAAGTGCAATTAAGCGTTGGAGGCACAGGCTGCTGGAGTTTATATTGGTAAAACTGCAATTCTGTCTGATAACATTTTTCGCCCAACCCATCCACGAATTGCCTCTCTTTAGCTCCCCCCCCCCCCCCCACCCATTTTGTTTCTTCTCTGAAACGACCTTGATACCTAGGGTGCTGTCCGTATGTACTTATTTTTAAATATACACGAGCCCTCCAGATCTTGATCCTGTGATTCATGATCGGAAAGTCAAGGTGTTATCTCGTTACTGCACAGGAGATATTTCTCGTGTAACCCATAACCCGGTCGTTCAGAAAGCAATGACAAACTACTGAATGTAAAAACTTGCCTAGTACATCAACAGCAGTTGAAAATGCTAGTGTTGACTGCAACGTCATGCAAGGGATATGCAACATAAAAAAAAAAAAACCATAATAGCGCGTATAACTTCATTTTTGTTTATCTTTTCAAGTCTTCAAATCTTTGTACTGCTAAAACTAAGAGTGGCCAAGGTTGGTGAAAGTATCAGTCCTAGGAACCGAAGTATTAAGTCATTGCTCGGCATTGGCGGTTGCCATGATTCGTCTTATTGCTGGCAGGCAGTTTCAAGCCTTTGTTAGAACATGATCGAGGTGTTCATTGAAGAACATATTACGATCAAACTTCACGCCCTGATATGTTATCAAATTGGTTATGGTCATAATTTCCCCGTCCATTCTCACTGTTGGATTATCTAAGGAGAACCATGTAACTGATGCCTTTGGGTTGACAAGAGCACTGGAATAAATACACCAGTGGAAAATTCGATAAAATTCGCCCTGCAAGGCACTGCCAATCACCTGTCTATCTTTACCCTGTCGATATACCAGAATGACATCCCTTAATGACAAGAGTTCTGACCCTCCCGTCCCGCTGTTGTTCAGTAATCGGCACCATACATACATTGCATAATAAATATACATGTGACAGGGGTGAGAACCCTGCGGTAATCCTGAACATATTGTTATCGGCTTGGAAGACCAACCACCACATCTTAGCCTCACATTTCTTTGGAGCAGGGATGCTGCTATCCATCGTGTGAGCTATGGATATACTTCCAGACTGAAGAGGTTTGTTTAAAGTACTCGAAAGATACTTTATTTTATGCTTCCCCTAAGTCTTCTCCATTGTTTTGATAAATCGTTGGGAAAACAGATTAATAGGGTTTGTTATTCCCTTGAGTTGAATTGAGTTGAGTTAATAAGAACCGAATTCACTGCACTCAGGACATTCCCACACTTACTCCGTCCCTTCGTTCAACAGCAAGCGTAGAGTCATACTACTAATCGTTCCAACCGCGTACTTATTCAAAGTTCTCATGGTCTTACCTCTCAGTTTTGAGATTCTTCCAGAACCCCTGCCGATCCCCCGCAATCTCATTCTTTGTACATACTGGTTCTCAATGTGTTCCCACACCTTCTCCACCTGATCCAACAAGCGCACGACCACCTTCCCCTTGTCCAAGGGCAATCTAATCCCACAAGCGCACGACCACCACCTACCCCAGTGTTTCCCAACCTTTTTTGTGCCATGCCCCACTTAAGCCTTTCTAAAATTCTTATTGCCCCCCCTCCCCCGCCCCCCCCCCCCCCCTCAACATATACATTATTTTTAATATTCAAAAATTGAAATGTTCACTAAAGAAACTTGAGTGATAGGTTTTAGGAAGAAATCACTAGGTAATTATTGAGCAAACACAGTAAGTAAATTTTCAAAACATATAATGGAGAACTGAAATTCAAGTACAAAATAATTTTAATGAAAGATTTTTCTATATTATTTTAATTATTAGTAATTATTTATTATTTAAATTTAGTGAGATCCTTGCGCTTGATGCTTGCTGCAAAGAGATCTTATGTCAGGTTCCAATTTAGTTAACTTCAGTCTCAAGTCTCCCCGTTTTGTTATATTCAGCTGATTTCTTCCATTTTCGAATTGCCCCCCTGTGGGGCGTGGGCCCCACGTTGGGAAACACTGACCTACCCCCTCCTTTGTCCATAGGTAATCTACTACCAAGAGATGCATTCCCTGCTAGCCTATCAGCCTGTTCATTTCCCCGCACCCCACGCATGGCCAGGGCAAAATATCCATACAATTCTCACAATCTGTGACTTCTGAAGCGACGATAGCCACTCCACACGAAACATTCCTTTCTCCACCTTACTGAGCATACTCTTTGAATCCGTAATGAATACAATGTGTGTTGCAGTAGTCTTCTCTAGCCACCGTTGTAGATGACTATGCCACCTTGATATGTCTTACTCTGGATCAGTTGTTGCACTTCAAACTCAGTGCGGCCCGCTGCCTATTCTCTGCACTCACGACCCAGTGTTACTATCACAGTGTGCCAGTCCGTCATGTCTTCCGGAACTTCAACCCACTCTTTTTCACGATTGATGGTCTCTAACCTGACGTATAGAAAGTTCCGCCTGTGCCATCCAGGACCCGCCTCGTCTTAGTCTATGACCCTTGATCATATCCATGACTTCACTCAGGGGGTGGGGGTGGGGTGATCCCGATCTGCAGCAACTCTCAGGTACCATTTGGCCTGAAGGACCCTATGCCTATTCGTCATTGTTGGTAGCGCCAGGATATGCCTCATGCAAATAAAATAATTGGTGTCTCCTTTATGCACCCCAGGATTACTCGCATGGCAGTATTCTGTAAAATCAATGCATTTCCTAAAACACAGCGGAGAACCAGTTAAATAAATGTATACAATACACATTCAATGCAAATGTAAGGAGCTGTTAATATGTCTGGTTTCAACTGTCTACTGTTACTTCTTCATAGTCAGGGTAGAGACTTAAGGCGAGGACTGTGTAACTTGTGAACAGATTGCACACCCAAACGTGGAAAATACGATTTCAGCGAATCAAGGGTAGCTACTCTCGTCAATCCCAGCCAGTTTTCATGCTGTATGACAGTTTCGTTTTCACAACACAACTTGTGTGGTACAATTAAGCACAAATACATGCTTCCAAACAATGATAGCAGCTTGATTAAAGACTTTACTTCTGACAGCTGTTGTTGATTGATTGACATATAATTTTGCATAGCCTTTCTAAGCAAATATCCCACGTAAACCAGGTTCGAAGCCATTGGTGTTGTGTTGTTTGTTACGTTTCGGATTTTCCCATTTATTTTTGTTATTTTCTGTAATTTTTGTATAGAAATTTAAATACAGACAGAGCATTACCTCCTGCGTACAACAGTTCCTTTCAGATTAATATCCAAGATGTCACTGATTCAGTAACAGAATTATTAATGTAAGACTGGAGATGAACCCTATAACTTCTTTTCTGAGGCTGAATTGTGAAAAAAGGGATAATAATGAAAGTAATATTTAATGAATAGTACACTACTTTTAGTAGTACTAAGTACGTACTACATTAGTTAGTACTAGTTAAGTACTACTAATAAGTATTGAAAGAACAACAAAATTACAGAGCCTCTTAATTAAGTAATGAAAGCAATAAATGGAAATATACTTGTCTAAAAGTGACACACAGAGACTAGGAAACACTGCACTGCACTTGGTTGTTTTAGTAGCAATATGCTGCATTATCCATTATATTGTATTTATAATACCAGACATAGCTACTTGTTGCTAAAAAGAACAATCTTCAGATTCTGCACAATACAATAGGCTCAAAAACATTTTAATAAACTAAAGATATGATATTAATGAGATATTAATAAATGTAACTATGGACATTGTAAAATGACCAGAGTTGCAGGAGTGTCCAACATGAGCAGAACAAAAACAAGTGTTTTGCCTACACCTGCTCCATTTGAGGACAAACTCTGTGGAGACGTCAACAAACTTTAGCTGCTTTTTTTTGCATTCACATTCATATTGACATCTGAAGGTGAATGATGAAAATGAAGAAGCTGCTTGTATTTTTATACTTTCGGTTCCAACATATTTGTTATTTTCAAAATAATGCTGCACCAGAACAAACAAAAGTCTAATAACTTGAATTTACTATACAATTTTCTAACTTTTCAAAGTTTATGAAGAAAGTCTCCCCTACAAAATGAAATGGTTGGTTACTTGTGAATCCTCCATTTCCAGTAGAAAAGAAACAAAACGTTCTACCTTGTTCAACCTGTTTCTTCAGCCTTGGTTATAATTAAGGTGGTCCTAGTGCGGTATAATCTTTTTGTGATCTTTTCTGAGTTTGACGGCTTCTACTATGATGCCTGGCAATGTTCCTATTTGCCATTATCCTTCATTTCGTCCTTCGCTGATGATATCTTTGTTGCTTGCTCTATTGCTTCTAGGTTATTCCTTTCCCTCGGTTAGTTGTATATATTTTACAGGATGAGGCAGTCAAGCCAAGCATTTTTTGGTTTTTTGTGATTTCTTGGCAAGTTTACCTTCAGTAGTTTGCCATTGCTTTCTAAACGACCGGCATTCAATCCATTGCATGAAAACCAGCACAATGCAGTCTGCTGTCAAATCGCCCGCAGTGGTGTTTTGAATGCGGTATGCTGAATTACGAATTGTGTCCGTAAACTCTTCACTACAGAGCCTTTCACTATACAATTACTTTATTAAGCTTATTTTTATTTTAGTTATAATGATATTTATTTTTCCTTTTTACTCCTTATTGCTCTTTCTTAGTTATCCCGTTTTCTCTTATTTATTGTTCTAGAGTATTTAGAGTGAATCCTTTGGAAAACATTGAGTTACAGCATGTCCGATGTATAAGTGACTTGAGCCCTATAAAAGTTTTACATCTTTCGAAGTGAGGTTGGTGTAGATACTTTGCTGCTGACCCAGTACCAAAGTAGCATCCCCGTAAGGACTATGTTACAGAGCTTTCCTTCGGCTCGCCAAGCTCAGAAATCAACTGGGTTTGCAAGACTGGAGATCTAACATCTGTGGAGAAGCAGACTAGTATGTAAATATGTAATGATTCAGCACAGCATATATGGAATGATTAGGCTTAGGTTGGTCATGTTGTCTTCACAAAAATTAGTTATTAGTGTCATGACTCAGACCCAATGCCCAGAGGGGAAACATAAAATACATTGACCAGGAAATGGATCCGGATCACCCAAAGGATAGGAGTTACCAACACTTGAAATAAAATGAAATCCAGTGGGCCCTTTTCTGGCCTCTATGAATTTTAAGCAGGATATAACTAGAAAGTGTTTCCTCTGTAACCCATAGGGCAAAAGAAATACAGTAATACCTCAGTTTTTGTTTGTCATCAGTTTCGGTTTTCGTCGATATTTTCTGCGAAAAAATTGTCTTGGAATTTTGTTGGTTGCCTTGGATTTCGTCATCATGACCTTGCTGCTGATTTTGTGAAAACAAAGGGACCAATGCGTTATTCAGTTTGGCGTTGTTTCTCGTTGTGTGAGAATCACCTCTCGTGTCTAGCCAAACAATTCCATTGCTTTCCAGTGTATGTTTTTTTTTTTTGCTTTTTAATTGATTGCGGGTACTAATAATTACTTACTGGAAATAATTGTCTCAGTTTTCTTTCGTTTCGGATTTTGCCAATTGTTTTCGGATGGATTAGTGACGAAAATCAAGGTATCATTGTAGATGGAGACCTGTCGTAAGTTATCCCTTCTTACTTTAGTGTCGTCCCTGGAGTGAGGGGAATCAACACCCACATTTTTATTAACCCAATATTATTGTCCTAGAGAAACCACCAGACTCCGCCCACAAAACTCCGTCAGTCTGCAGACACCTCTTTCTCACTCTCACTCACCCCTAGATCATGCCCCCTCTCACTCTTCCCCAACACAACATACTCAACAACTCTAGCTTTAACAAATAAATACAAAATAATTTATTAAGCAAAGTGTATGTGTGTGAGAAGTGTGTGTGTGTGTGTAATGTGTAGAATGTATGTCGAATTCTAGTGTGTCTGTAGATTCAGAGCAGCAGATCAGGAGCCAAGTCAGATGATCATCATAGCAAGGGTACGCCACAGCATGATAGCTTAGTACGTGTACACCTCACCCGGTGATGCGTCTCTTCTTCCAGACGTTGACTTTCTCCGGGATCCACTGGGTCGACTAGATGCATGATCCACCAAGAATTGTTATTGTATAACCCCAATCCTGGATCTGTCACTCACTATAATGACTAAGGTCCCTATAACTCAAATAGGTACGGATCACTGTACCGTGAGCACTAGGTTTTAATGTCACAGGTCTCACATTTGTTCTAATCCATGTTCATAGATTGTCACACACAAACTGTTCTAAAGTACTTCTTCACTGTACTAAATTATTCCACTACATTGTCCTCAACTCCCTGAGTAAAATGATATATCACACAAGCTAGTTAAAGCCACACAATAGGATACTAGTGCCGACGCTCCTATGATACTTTCTAGCACTGCACTTATAGAACATTCTATCACCACACCTATAATACACTATATCACCACACCTATAATACATTATATCACCGCACAGTACTGTACTCGATTCCTAATCATACTCTAAGTTAGATATGATTAATAGCCTACCATATGCCTATTCCGGTTGCTAATTGAAACTATGCGATCACAGACTGGATCTATGTCAGCCGATAAATATCAACAATTTGACACTATAGTTTCTTTTATTGAACACAACTCGGAAACTGCACCGATCCTTCACACTTCAGAAATCTTGGTCGACTCACGCAACTTGTTTACTTCAACGGCCTTTATATCGGCTTTGAGTGACGTCACCAAATTGTCTAGACGCTGAGGCGTCGAGAAGTTGTTTTTCTCTGTATTTTTCCCAACTCAATGTGAACCTCTGTCTGGTGTCCCCTTTCATCTGGGAAATTGTCTCCTGTCTGTGATCTAGAGATCTTCTCCACATCACAAGACTCCATCCGACTTCTGGCCAGACATTCCGTCTATCACTTCAAAGGCTGACTCCCGCCTTGCAGACGGATGACGCCAGTATTCGTCTCGAGCAACAATTTGTTAACAAAATGCCGACCAGTGTAGACATTGTAACGCGACGTATTTTGTTCCTCGAACAACTCACATCATACAGAAATGCCGACCGTAGGCAGACAATTTGACGCGACGTATTTTTGTTCCTCCGTCTATACACATCAAAGGGTTTCCTGTTTGTGCAGGCGAATGTCTCCTTTTGTCATCGATCGAAACTAGCAAGTTTATTTTTCGCGACAAGACCTAACAACACACGGAGAAGAGAATTAGAGATAGTGGCATGTCCTTTTCAGGACGTCACAGTCATCCCCAGCATTGTTTGGCTGTTTGTGATTTCTTGGCTAGCTTATGTTCAGTAGTTTGCCATTGCTTCCTGAATCACCGACATTCACACTATTGTATGAAAAACAATATAAGGCGGTCTACTTTCAAATCGCCCACAGCTGTGGTTTGAACTTGGTATGCAGGATTGCATACCAGGATTGCAAATTGTGTTTGTGACTCCTTTATCATTGTGTCACCAAATTAGAGATAGATAAATAATTTAGGTAATCACAGTAAATACGATAATTGCTACATTAAAATGAAGTCTTACAGTAGGGATAATAAATGGACCACATTTGAAAAATATCAGTGACAATGTGTTTAAAGTATTTTAACCGAAGTATAATGCATCTCTTCATATGGTATATTAACTCTGCAGTACGCACCTGACACGATACAGCAAAATATGACAGGCAATAAATCATGCAACACATTGTTTGTGACTTCTGTATTCAAACTTGTAATTATGTTTACTTGCTTATTATATTACCTGTTAAGGAGGTCAGCATGGCTGAATGGATAAGAACGAGCGTTCTTAAACATCCGGTGTGCTGATGCCAAGGTAAGGTGTTCAACCCTATCACAGGACAGTTGGACTAAAATGTTGGCTTCTCGTCCTTGACTTGGGGACATAAATTACAAGTACCTCTGAAGCTGGAGTGGGTTTGTCTGATGGCGAGGGACACTAGTAATAGGGAATGCTAGAAGTAGTGTGTATGAACTATGCTTGAGTTCAAACCCCAGATAAAAAAGAAAATTACGTTGCCATTTTATTGTTTCAGCTTACAGTGCATAGATTTATAACGAAAGTTGTGGCAGCTTTCATTACTGATCCATGAGCATGGATAACCTTTATGAAGTTTGTAACTGTCTCAGTTTCATGGATTCATCAAAAGTTACAGAGAGAAAGGTAAGTGGAGACAGAGCATGAAATATCCACTTCTTTTTTTTTTTTTTGACATCTTATTTTCTTTGTGATAAGAATAGAGATAAAACTACTAACATGTTTACCCCTCTGACTGTTTGTTGGTTTACCTGCTTACTTCTTCACTGAAAACCATGTATTTCCTTAGTGAATTTACACACGGAAACCACAAACAAAAGTTTAGTTTATTGCCTGGCATATTTACTGCATCTTGCCAGGTGTATACTGCAGAGTTATGTATAGTTTAAAAATTTTTTGTTGTTGCGTATCCCTTATGGGACGTTGCAGTCAACACCAGCATTTTCAGCTGCTGTTGATGTACTAGGCAAGTGTTACGTTCAGTAGTTTGCCATTGCTTTCTGAACGACCGGCCCCTATACCTTTTTCGAAAAAACCAGCACCGCCGTGTTTCGAACACGGGTTTACGGGCTCACAAACCGCGTTCGCTAGCCCTTAGCCACAGAGACCGGTATGTATAATATGAAGTTAATAAATGCATTGTTTAGTATTTTTAAGTATTTCAGTCTAAGTATAATTCATTTATTCACTTCATATGAGATATAACTCTCCAGTATGCTCCTGACGAGATGCAGTGAACTGCCAGGCAATACATTCTGCAACCTATTGTTTGAGGCCTCAGTTTACCTCTTCACTGCTTACCTGCTCGCTCACTTACTTTGTCTGTCTCCGAATCTATTTCAAACAATTTATCCATGCATCAGAGGCCATCTCCACACTTAAGGTTGGCTGCCTTAGATCTCCATCACTTTCTATCTCTTGCTTTGGTTCTCCACTCTGACTGGCTGCTGTTAGCTTATCTCTTGAATGTTATTCTCTTATCAGTGATCATTGCCTAACTAGTTTTCTCCTTCTTTTAACTCTCATCCCCTTCTCCCCAGTGTGAATTTATAAGAGGTCAAGGCATTTAATGAAGGAGCTACAGTATTCTGTTAGGTAGCACACTTGCCTGCTGGTCCACTGGCCATAGGTTCAAATCTACATCAAAGCAAGATTTAATAATACAAATAGTCAGCTGGACTAAAATATTACCTTCTCGTCCTTGACTAGGGGACGTAAATTACAAGTACCACTGAAGTCTGCATGGGTTCGTTTGATGGCAAGAGACACTAGTAATAGGGAAAGCTAATGCACACGCAAAATTTCAGTCCAGTGCTACTAGAAGTAGTGTGTATGTACTACGCTTGAGTTCAAAACGAGTGAAGCTCAAAAAATCTATCAGGACTCAGCTTAAACTGGATGCCAGGAAGTGTCTCGTTAAGTGGAGGTGACCATCAGTGACTTTGACCACATCACCATGGACTGGTCTGTACAAATATGGGGCCAACATCATATACCTGAAGGCATGTCAACGGGTCCTTTATCAGTGTCATTTAATGTGGTCACTAGTATTTGAACATGTCTCTGTTTTTTTTTTATTTCTACCATTAGCTGTCTTTTTATTCCAAAGTTTTCTAGCACTCTTATATATGTTTGTTTTGTTTTAATGAAATGTGACCTATTCTTCCTTACATATATGTTTTCAGGGATTAAGTTTAATTTTCTAATTGTTTGTTCATTATCCATGCTTTCCCTGGGGTAGACAAATCCAGTTGCCAGGTTGCCATAGCATCTGAAAATGTCTGCCTGGTGTCTGAATTTCCAATCGTTTTCTTAGCCTGTGTTTGCAAGAAAACATGCCGGCTCCTGAAGAAAAAATAAGCTGGCTTTTGGGAAAAAAACAACAACTGGCTCCTGGATTATGTTTAGGTGTTTCTACCTTTGATGCTTTTCACGCCAGATAGTGAAGTAACAAGTAATGCATCATCATGACTTGAGGCGTATTCAGTATCTTGCTGGCCCATATTTTATAGACCAGTTGGTACTTGATTGTTAATGTGGCCAGCATCTCGGTGGCCGCCAATTCTTCCCTTCTCATATTGTAGTATTGAATATATATATATATATAAAGGTACAAACCTTACCCTAGTGCGAGGAAATGCAACCTAGAGACTAAATGTCATGGCAGGGCAGACAGGGCTCTAAGCCTTGATCAGCAGCTGGTCTTGGATGGGAGCTCCATTCAACAGGGGAACAGTTAGAGCATTGCTTAGCTGATCCCATAGCTTCTGCAGCATGTCTTGTTCTAGAGGTATTGGTACTACCTGTCCTCTGGAGTAAACCAGGCAGGCAGAGAGAGGGATCATGCAGCATGGGCAGCACATGGTCTCTAAATTCAGCCCAGGTTTTGTGCTATGGAGAAGTATAGCTCCATTTTACAAACTCTCAATATATAAGGGGCGTCCATTTGAAATCCATTCGTGCCACACTGCGCGTAATTGCGTACATTGAACATGATCATGTCATAGTCATGTGATAAGTACTGACCAATGAATAAAAGAGCACATGCTTATCATCCCATGATGCATAGGTTCTGTTTCTGACCATTGAGAAAATGGCAGAGTTGATCCAAAATCCGTCCAAAGAAGCTCAAAGAGCGGTGATTCAGTTTCTTTCATTTGAAGGATGTCAACCAGTGGACATTCATCAAAGAATGCAGGCAGCGTCCGGTAACAAATGTGTGTCAAAGACAACAGTGACAGACTGGGCACAAATGTTTTGGAAAGGACGTCAGTTCATGACGGATCTTCGACGGCCGGGTAAAGTGCATATTGTTGCAACAGAAAAAACCATCGCCAAAATTGATGCAGCAATACAAATGAACCGGTCGCTAGCAAAAGAATTTGATGTGTCAATTGGGACAATTCAAAAGGTCGTTTGTAAGAAACTGCAATATCGGAAGGTGTATTCACAGTGGGTACCACAGATGTTGACCGACCACCAAAAAGAGGAACGCATGGGATAGTATTTGAACCACTTCCTGCATGACAGAGTGGAGGGTGATGCATTTCTCTTCCGCATAGTGGTAAGTGATGAATCATGGTGTCACCACTTTGAGCCGAGCAGCAAAAGAGAGAGCATGCAATGAAAGCATGCTGGATCACCAAAAGCCAAAAAAATTCAAGTTACAGGTTTCCGCTGGTACGGTTATGCTGAGCGCATTGTTTGACCATGAAGGTCTATTGTTGGCCGACATTAAAGAACCTGGTGTCAACATCAACTCTATCCACGACTTGCAAGCACTAGACAAGCTGCAAAAAGCCATCAAGAATAAACGACCCGGCATGCTTTCTCGCGGTGTGATTTTGTTGCACTATAATGCTTGTCCGCATGTCACAAAGATTGTGCAGCAAGCATTAGCTTGGAAGACGTAGGAAATTCTGCAACATCCAGCCTATAGTCCTGATTTGTCACCATGTGATTTTCATTTGTTCGGACCTCTATAAAAAGCTCTCAAGGGGCAATGACTTCACACAGATGCAGACGTAATGGATGCGGTAAACACTTGGTTCAGTGAGCAACCACAATCCTTTATTTGCGGACGGCATTCCCTGCCTACCTAAGCAATGGGATGCTTGCCTTAATGCCTACGGCGACTTCTTCTGACCAACCCATGGTGCATAATTCATTCAAAATGAATGCTTTGTTTAATTCTACCACACCTGTTAATGTTTCTTTCATGCTTTTGTAATAAAGCCATTGGAATGGGTTTCAAATGAACGCCTGTAATATATGTAAAGCATTTAACTATTTTTGGTTTTAATTTATTGTTTATTTCTCTAGATTTTAGTCTCTTGTGTATTCAAAGTTTACTTTTATGTATACTGTGTGTATTATATGTTTTGCAGAAAGGTGCAACTCAACTGGAACTGCTGCTTGGTCGGGGATCCATCACTGAAGTTATTGACAGTAATACAGCACAAGGCATAGCCGGCAGTAGAGTGGTCACATGGGATGTTGTTTTGAAGGTTATACTCATCTGTCATTTGCATACCATTTATGTTATACCCAGTTTATGAAATATACTCATTTGTCATTTGTATACCATTTATTTTATACTCAGTTTATGAAATATACTCATTTGTCATTTGCACACCATTTATATTATACCCAGGGTAAGAAATATATTCATTTGTCATTTGCATACCATTTATGTTATACCTAGTTTATGAAATAAACTCATTTATCATTTGCATAACATTTATGTCATAACCAGTTTATGAAATATATTCATTTGTCATTTGCATACCATTTATGTTATACCCAGGTTATGAAATATACTCATTTGTCATTTGCATACCATTTATGTTATACCCAGTTTATGAAACTATGTATTTCACTGAATGGCTCATTATCTTGTGGATTCTAAACTGCACCTAGTTGAGTTGTGGGTCCCAGCCAGGTTGTGGGTCCCAGTCAGGTTGTGGGTCCCAGCCAAGTTGTGGATTCCAGTCAAGTTGTGGGTCACAGCCAGGTTGTGGGTCCCAGTCAGGTTCTGGGTCCCAGCCAGGTTGTGGGTTCCAGCC
Source organism: Cepaea nemoralis (assembly GCA_014155875.1). Classification (NCBI taxonomy): domain Eukaryota; kingdom Metazoa; phylum Mollusca; class Gastropoda; order Stylommatophora; family Helicidae; genus Cepaea; species Cepaea nemoralis. The sequence continues at coordinate 72,269 of JACEFZ010000555.1, read as the reverse complement.
AAGTTGTGGGTCCCAGCCAAGTTGTGGGTCCCAGTCAAGTTGTGGGTCCCAGCCAGGTTCTGGGTCCCAGTCAGGTTCTGGGTCCCAGCCAGGTTGTGGGTTCCAGTCAAGTTGTGGGTCCCAGCCAGGTTGTGGGTTCCAGTCAAGTTGTGGGTCCCAGCCAGGTTGTGGGTTCCAGTCAAGTTGTGGGTCCCAGCCAAGTTGTGGGTTCCAGTCAAGTTGTGGGTCACAGCCAGGTTGTGGGTCCCAGTCAGGTTCTGGGTCCCAGCCAGGTTCTGGGTTCCAGTCAAGTTGTGGGTTCCAGTCAAGTTGTGGGTCACAGCCAGGTTCTGGGTCCCAGTCAGGTTCTGGGTCCCAGCCAGGTTGTGGGTTCCAGTCAAGTTGTGGGTCCCAGTCAGGTTCTGGGTACCAGCCAGGTTGTGGGTTCCAGCCAGGTTGTGGGTCCTAGCCAGGTTGTGGGTTCCAGTCAAGTTGTGGGTCCCAGTCAAGTTGTGGGTCCCAGCCAGGTTGTGGGTTCCAGTCAAGTTGTGGGTTCCAGTCAAGTTGTGGGTCCCAGCCAGGTTGTGGGTTCCAGTCAAGTTGTGGGTCCCAGTCAGGTTCTGGGTCCCATCCAGGTTGTGGGTTCCAGCCAGGTTGTGGGTCCCAGCCAGGTTGTGGGTTCCAGTCAAGTTGTGGGTCCCAGTCAGGTTCTGGGTCCCAGCCATGTTGTGGGTTCCAGTCAAGTTGTAGGTCCCAGCCAGGTTGTGGGTTCCAGTCAAGTTGTGGGTCCCAGTCAAGTTGTGGGTCCCAGCCAAGTTGTGGGTTCCAGTCAAGTTGTGGGTCCCAGTCAGGTTCTGGGTCCCAGCGAGGTTGTGGGTTCCAGTCAAGTTGTGGGTCCCAGCCAGGTTGTGGGTTCCAGTCAGGTTGTGGGTACCAGTGGGTCCCAGTCAAGTCATGGTCCCCTGTCAAGTCATGGTTCCCAGTCAAGTTATGGATCCCTGTCAAGTTGTGGATCCCTGTCAAAGTCATGGTTCCCAATCAGGTTGAGGATCCCAGTCTTGTTGTGGGTCCCAGTCGATGTGCTCCTCTGGAAGACAGCTTTAACTCTTTTAGTCTGAGGCTTTGACGTCCAGGTAGTTTAGCCCTGAAAAGGGCTTGCATCTGTTGATGTGAGGTTGGTGTCTTGTTAGGTCATGGTTCCCTGATCACTCTTCTGTACCTTCACCTTGTAGTGGTAGAGAGACCTGTGTGCCCTAATGACCACAAGAGCTGCACCAACAATAGCTTGCTGCTGGCAGGATCGTCCACGTCAGACAGCTCAAGGGATAGAGACTTGACAGAATGAGACACTTACCTGATGTCTTGCAGGCCCAATGGGGACAGTCAAAGGCAGGGCAGGGCAGACCCAAAAATACCATTTAAAATGAGATGTTCTTTGTTATCTGTCTGTCCATCTGTCCGTTCGTCAGTTATTCTGTCCATTTGTTGAATATGTTTATTCTCTCTGTCCGTCTGTCTGTCCATCTATCTGTCTGTCCATCTGTCTGTTGGTCTGTCCTTCCATCCAACTGTCCATCCATCCATTTATCCATCCATCCATCTATCCATCCATCCATTCATCCATCTGCCTGCCTGCCCGCCCACCCGTCCGTCCGTCCATCCGTCCGTCCATCTGTCTTTTTAACATTTGTCTTGAAATAAACGTTTACCATCTTTGCTGTTTGATATGGTGTGAGTTCAATTTTCCATTCCTGTGACGAGTGTCTTTCTAAAAAAAAGTTTTAAAAAAGTTGACAGGGTCGACTTCATTGCACCGGATTTTATCCCATATGGCTCGGTCTCTTTCCACAGCGCGGAAAGCGTCGCACCAAGCACGAACTCCGTAGCTCTAGCGACGACCCACAGGAGTCTCCGATAAATTTAACTCGTGAACCGAAGGACGCGGCCCGGAATTGAACCCACAACCTTCGGAGCCTAAGTCAAATGGAGACTCCCTAAGTGTCTTTCTGTATCATTCAACTGCCTGCAGTGTAACTAGATCCCCTTCCTCCTAGCCACCTGATGCTTGCGACAGATATCTGTAGCATAACATCCATGCAACTGATATGTTTCCAGGGGGTAATCCGTTACGTTGACACAGAAATCACAACTCTACAGTCAGCCAAAGAAAGTCAGTCAACTACAACCTTAAACAACAGAGATAAGAAGAAGCAAGAACTGTCATCATTGTTCAGACTTGTCATCAGGACTGCCAATAAAGGTATGTAGATGGATACTATTACTGCCACAGTTGGATGGGCGATGGTCGAATACCAAAGTACATCTTTTTTGTTGTGAATTACAGATAGGCAAAAGGTCACAGGGTTGCCTCTACTGTGGTACAAGATGTGTGTAAGCGGACAGGCATTGATATTGCACATATAATACTACTACCACCATTATCACTAGAACTACTACCACTATTATCACTAGAACTACTACTACCAGTATTATCTCCAAAAACTACTACTGCCACTATTATCCCTAGAATTACTACCACTATTATCACTAGATTAACCACTACCACTATTATCACTAGAACTACTTCCACTATTATCCCTAGAACTACTACTACCTCTATTATCACTAGATTAACCACTACCACTATTATCACTAGAACTACTTCCACTATTATCCCTAGAACTACTACTACCACTATTATCACTAGATTAACCACTACCACTATTATCACTAGAACTACTTCCACTATTATCCCTAGAACTACTACCACCCCTATTATCACTAGAGCTACTACCACTATTATCACTAGAACTACTACTACCACTATTATCCCTAGTATTACAGCTACTAGTTCTTTCAATTATCAGCCTATAAAGTTACAAAGGAATGTTGTTAAAGACATAAGAAGAAGATGGTCAACATCTTGTGGCTACATTATGAGAATAGAAAAAAAACTTGACAGTATTACTGTTGCTCTTAAATGTTAACAGGCAAGTTCTTAGAATATCTTGGAGCACGAAGAAGAAAAATACTGATATTGTACAAGATCTGAACATGGAAAAAATCTGTCCCATACCCAGCATCATGTCGTGGAAACTGCTATACTTGGACTATATTAACTGATTAAGTGCTTGAAGGATAATATATCATCAAATGTGACGTCCTATTTGGACAGAAGGATGATATATCGACATACTAGGGTTATGTTATTTGGTTTATTTTGTGATATCTTCTGCAATTTCAAATCTCAAAAACGGAAATATACATTAAAATATTTGTTCATTGATTGATTGATTGATTTAGGAACTGACATCACAGCATTCGGGACATTCCCATAAGCGCTCCGTCCCCATCCTCAGCAGCCAGCGAAGAGTTCGAACACTAATAGTTCCAGTAGCAATCTGATTATAAGTCCATCTCGCCTTTCCTTTGAGCGTCGAGCGTCGGCCAGATCCCCTCGTCACTCCTCGTTGTCGCATTCTTACCAGACTATTGTGATCCATGGGTCCTCCGAGGTGTACACGTGCTCCCACAAGGCTGCAGCCACGTCTGCCTTGTCATGCATCAATACTCCACCAAGTTTTGCCGAGCCAGCCAATCTGTCCGTCTGTTCATTCCCCAGCACACCGGCATGCCCAGGAGAAAAGATCCAGGTGATGCTACCCGTGACCTCCGAAGCGAAGCAAGCAACTCTGCACTAAGCTTGCCTGTTCAATTGAGTGTGTACCATGTTTGGTCTAAACCTACGGTTTGTTTGCCACTGAATCAGTTAAACATCACAGTGGTTCAGTTGGACTCAAATGTTGACTTCTTGTCCATGACTTGAGGATGTAAATTACAAGTAACTCAGAAGTCGGAATGGGTTTGCCTAATGGTGAGCAAAACTGGTAATAGGTAAAACTAAACCACGCGCAAAAATCAGTCCGGTGCACTAGAAGTAGTAGCACGTGTATGGACTACGCTTGAGTTCAAAGCGAGCGATCGAAGAAAAAAAAACAATCACAGTGATTTGGAAAGAACAGTGGTGGATGACATGGTTCCTGGATGTAAAGGCTGGGGATGACCAGCACAGAAATGGTCACAGGATATTTAAAACATCTTCAGCATGAACGTGCAGAAGGCAGGGAACTGGCACAGGGATCTGTTCTACAGGTCATGTTGAGAACGATCCTCTGCTGAGGAATCTGTTCTGCAGGTCATGATGAGAATGATGCTCTGCAAAGGAATCTGTTCTGCAGGTCATGATTAGAACAGTGCTCTGCAAAGGAATCTGTTCTGCAGGTAATGATTAGAACAATGCTCTGCTAAGGACCTGCTACTATGATAAGGTCAGATGAATGGAAACAGACAGAAGAAAGCAGTGAGTGAATATTCTCAACAGTTTTGCATCATAACATGGAAACATATCAGCATATGAGTTAATGCATACTGCGGAGGTCAGCATGGCTGAATGGATAATACTGCTCATTCTGAAACATCTGATGTGCTGATAAAGAGGTAGCGAGTTCAACCCCCTACACTGATCAGTTGGACTAAAATTTTGACTTCTTGTCCTTGTCTTGGGAATGTAAATTACAAGTACCTCAGAAGTTGGAGTGGTTTTTTCCCCCCAGATGGCATGGAACACTGATAATAGGGAAAACCAATCCATTTGTAAAAATCAGTTGTAGTAACACTTAAATTAGTACAAAGCAAGCAAATGCAGAAAAAAAAATAATGCTAGGGAATGGGGACAGTGGGGAGGCATGATCTTGATTGACGCCAGTTGACAAAGTACTTGATGATGATGCTGATGTTAGTGATGATGATAATGATATGGTGATGATGAAAAGTTAACCAACTAGTAATTTAAAGTTTGTGTTTAAAATTACTATATTTTAAGTTTACATTTATTTAATGTTCTGTTTTGACCTTTGACACAGGAACTGTGAAGTTAAGCTACCAGTTACTGGCCGAGAGAATAGAGTCCATGTTGATTGATACATACACACTGGAGTCTTTTGGAACAGATTACTGCAGAATGTTCCTGAAGTACGTGCTACAAGTCAGGCAATACTGGTTAGAGATCAGTCCAGACAAATGGAGAAGTAAGTGATTGTTGTGTGGTATTTCTTGCTTCCATCCATCCATCCATCATGTGCCATGCCGATAAGCATGAGCGGTAAAGTTCAGCCGTCTCACTCGATCACCAGAGTCGTGGATCAGCTCCGTGTTCCTGTCTCGACCATGCCACGTGGCCAAGCCATCCAGGTATTTCTTCTCAGTCTTCCCCTTGGTCTCTTCCCTTCGATCTTGCCAGTCGTCACCAAGTTCTCCAAGTCATTTGTTCTCATAACATGGCCAAAAAATGTTGACTGTCTACATCTAATGACTCTAATCAGTTTACGATCTTCATTTGTTTTTTAAAGGACTTGTTCATCGGTTTTTCTGTCTGTCCATGGTATTCTTTGCATTTTATTTTTTATATTATTTATATTTTTATAATTTATTATTATAAATAATTTATATTATTTATAATTTATTATTATTTATTTCTTGTGTAATGTGACAAATTAAACCAGTACTGCTGTATGGATCAGAAACACAGAGAACGGCTAAAATAATTAGTAATGACCTACAAACATTAATTAACGTGTGCTGGCACAAAATAGGATTAAAATAGTATGACAGAATCACTAATGTGGAGAGAACTAGATAGATTGTAGCGAATCAAGATGTGAGGATAAGATGCAGGTGTTAGATGGGACATACATTGAGAAAATCTGTTGAGTTGAGCTGAGAATCAACATCACTGCACCCAGGATACTCCCATATGCGCTCTATCCCTCCGTCGACAGCCAGCGAAGAGTCATACTACTAATCGTTCCCACCGCTATATGAATGAAAGTTCTCTTGGTCGTCCCTTTCAGTTTTGAGATTCTTCCAGAACCCCCGCCAATCCCCCACCATGTGGAGAATGAGGTGCAGAAAATGAGCTGTGGAAACCTCTGATGTCTGCCTGTTTTTTTTTTTTTTTAGTCGTTGGATCAACATCACGGCACACGGTTTAACCCATAAGTGCTCCGTTTTCCTCCTAACTCAAACCTGAGTTTGGAGAAACTCAGCTCAATGCACGAACTCCGTTGCATCGGCGAGGATCCTGAAATGCTTTGTCTGGTTGATGTCTGCCTGTTGATCAAACTAAGCTGCATACAACTCTGTGTTTAACCTAGAATTGTAAAATGCATACTCCTTTATCTGGGAAGGAATGACAACTAGGATGATCAATTCACTTCAAATTGCCATGATATAGTATATCTCAGTGCTATTGGTGTAGCACATACTGAGGTCGATGATATCTCTCTCTGTAATGGAAATAACCTGATCCAAGATTCTGGTGATCGTGTGAGACAGCGAACGATGGACAATTAAAGTTTATTGGCGTGGCACATACAATGGAAATAGCCAAGCTTTTTAATGCTTTTTTTTAATGCTATTCAGAAAGCAGTGGCAAACTACTGAATGTAAACTTGCCCAGGAATCACAAACAGCCAAAATATGCTGGAGTTGACTGCTGTGTCCTGTAAAGGATATGCAACTAATTTTTTGCTATTAACAATATACAGGGTGGAGCCAAAAAAAGTGAGAACATCTTGTGGCGTACGAGTTATTTAAAAATAAAATTCAATTAATTGTATTGTTTCATGTAATTTTGTTTGCCAAGTATTTAGCTAATCAGAAATCATGTTCAATGTGTCCTCTTTGCTTCTCAACGAGTTTTTCTAAGCGTCGACGCCACTCGTTTATGCTACTGTCAATAAAGGGCTGCCCCAGGTTTCTCCATTCTTCAATTATTGCCGACTTGAGCTGCTCAACTGTCGTAAATTTTCGCCGAAGGTAGACGTTTTCTTGCAAAGCACCCCATATGGCATAATCTACTGGGTTTAAATCAGGACTGTTTGGCGGCCACATGTCTGGCTCGATGAAGTTAACATTCTCCTGTACGAAGAAAGTTGATCGCATTTCTGGCTGTGTAAGATTGAGCTCCGTCTTGCTATAATGTCCAGTTATGGCGACCACATGTCGCTTGAATTACAGGCAGCAAATCTTGTCTCAGAACATGTTCACAATAGTATTCACTGTTTACTTTGGTGCTTGGTTCAACAAACAGAATACTAGTTTTCTCCATTCGAGATACACCGATACCATGATACCGTGGCTGAAATGGTCACATTCTTGCATGTCGACTTTCCTGAACTTGTAATTTCTTTGTTTCAACGGAATAAACACGGTCATTTTGAGAATTAATTGGTGTGGCAATGGTGAATGTCTTTTCGTCTGTAAACCAGATGCTTCGTACACTTCTCTCATTAGGAAACTGCTCAAGTAGCTACCGACTGTGTTGCAAGCGTTTCAATTTGACATTTTCATTGAGCTTCTGCCCGATCACATGCTTGTACGTTTTGAGTTGTAAATCTTGCTTAACAATACGTCAAACCAACGACCGTGGTATACCCGTTTCTCTTTCTATTTCCCATGGAGTTTTGTGACTGCTAGGATCATCATCTTGACTGCAGATCAGCCCACTCACCCGCTCAATATTCTGTTGTGTTCTGGCAGATTTTGGTCTACCACTTCCGGGTTTACATTCTGTTGTACTGCTGTTGTCAATTTTATTGATAACTCGACTGACACTCCTAAATAGGTAAGTATGTAAATGAGTAAACAATTTAAGCTATTATGCTTACAGTTTAACCAATTTTGATGTAATTATATTATTTTTTACGCGATGTTCTCACTTTTTTGGCCCACCCTGTATATGTATATCTTTCATTGATTCAGAGCTGACAACCCTCTTTTGCAAGCTGTATGATGAAAGCAGGGTTGATCGGAGAAGCTTAGCTTGGATCATTCAAGAGGTCATACATGGCAGTTGCACGCAAGGCGAGCCTTATCCTCGTAGGATTTTTAGTTTCTTCACTCAGGTCATGGAAAATATCAGGTATAATGTAACGATCTTGATGATAGTAGTTTTTATATATAGCCTTGCACTGTTTGAAGCTGAGGTAGCACAGTGGCTAAAACTAATGTCTGCAGATCCAGTGGTCATGTGTTCGAAACCCCACAGAGATGGATATTTGAAAATCCCAGTTCGACCCAGCTTAAAATAGGAACCAGAAAATGTTTTGGGAAATAAATGTGGCCAGTGTGATAGTGACATCACCCATCAGGTGCTGATTGGTTTATAAAATGAAGTGGTAGCACCATAATCTCAACGTGGGTGAAAAGGCCTCTTTACATTTACTTTCTTCATGTGTAATATTTTCCAGCATGAAGGAAAAATAAGACGGGACATTAGTTTAGAGGGGTTCTTATTGTGATTATTAGACAGAACTTTGATATTTGTCTAGTTTAGAGGGTAATTATGGAGATCATTAGATAGTCTTTTGACATTTGTTTAGTTTAGAGGCATAATTATGGAGATTATTCGATGGACTTTTGACATTTGTTTACTTCAGAAGGGTAATTAAGGAGATTATTAGATGGACTTTTCATATTTATTTAGTTTAGAGGGTTCGTATAGAGATTATTAGATAGACTTTTGACATGTGTTTAATTTAGATGGTAATTATGTTAATTATTAGATGGGCTTTTAACATTTGTTTAGTTTAGAGGGTAATTATGATGATTATTAGATTGACTTTTAACATTCATTTAGCTTAGAGGATAATTATGGAGATTATTAGATGGACTTTTAACATTTGTTTAGTTTAGAGGGTAATTATGGAGATTATTATTAGATAGACTTTTGACATTTGTTTAGTTTAGAGGATAATTATAGAGATTATTAGATGGACTTTTAACATTTGTTTAGTTTACAGGGTAATTATGATGATTATTGGATAGACTTTTGACATATGTTTAGTTTAGAGGGTAATTATGGTGATTATTAGATGGATTTTTGACATTTATTTAGTTAGAGGGTAAATATGGAGATTATTAGATAGACTTTTGACATTTGTTTAGTTTTAGAGGGTAATTATGGAGATTATTAGATGGACTTTTGGCATTTGTTTTTTTTAGAGGGGTATTTACTAAGATTATTAGATAGACTTTTGACATTTGTTTAGTGTAAAGGGGTAATTACGGAGATTATTAGATAGCTTTGTGTATTAGATAGCCTTGTTACAGCTAATTAATGCTGGATTTGATTGCACCATCTTGTAAGGTACATGCAAGTAACTTTTAATTTGCAAAATATTTCCAGGGATGTTAAAGACACAAGTGTCATTGAGAGTATCTTGGTGTCTTTAAATACCTTCTGCAAGACAGTTGCACCAAACAACCGCGTCCAGTTGTGTTACTTCGGTGAGAGTCAGATGAATGGGTTTGTGTTCCTGTGGAATAAACTAAACACAGACAAAATTAAGGTAAAGAAATTTGGAAACTGTAACTTTTCTGTTATAATGTGTTAGTTGATTGATCATCCTCACTGCACATCGAGCCATTCAGTCCATGAGTGCTCTGATCCTCTCCTTTGTATCTCCATCATCTTGTAGTGGCTGAGAACACCAGTTCTGTGTTGGTTTATTATTTTTCTTTGGGCTCCTGCCCAGTCTGGCCTCATCCCTTTAGACTTTTCCTGCAGTTTGGTCAATTTTGCAGAATCACAATCATAACTGTATTTGTTTAATCACTTAGCCTCTTTGAGGACATTCATTATATTAAACCAGTCCATTGTTCATCCGTTTCCTTCATTGCTCTTACACCCACATATCCTGGCACAAAAATGAAGCTAATTTTGATCATCTTTGATGTCCTCAAAGAATCCACTCATTATCTTCTAGCTCAGCCCATCGCAGTCTTCCTAAGCATACCGAGTGACTGAGACAGCATGCCTAGGTGAAAGTCTGTGTCTCATTATAACATGTGATAAATGTTAGCCAAGTAAGTCACAGTGTGTGCCATGTACATCCTTGAAGTTAGTTAGTCAATAGATCATCCTCATTGCACATCAAACCATTCAGTCCATAAGTGTTTGGATCCCTTCCTCAGTAAATCCCGCAGTGTGTAGCGGCTCACGACACCAGTTCTGTGATGGTTTATAAATCTTAAAGTGTTATTGTTTACTGGTTACTTGTTAACTGAAGTATCATGATAGTCAGGGCACATCCAAAAGTGCTTACTCTTGCTCAGCAGATATCAAGTGTATGGCAGCTATCTACTCCATCACCCACTGCTCAAATACATCTACATTATCAATGGGAAGCACTAGTTCTAATGTGTGTATTGTGTTACTTTATTAAGTGTGTTGGTTGTTGCTTATTTATTGTGTATTGTCTTTTCACTTGCTTATTTATTATCTCCGTACCATAGTGATCAAGCCATCTGCATTGTGCTCGGAAGGTTATATGTTTTCAGACTATGTTGTTATGTTGTTCATACTGTGAGTGCACATTTGTCAGAGGCAGGTCATCGCTGGAGTCATGTAGTGCTTTGTGTGTTGCACCTGCTGTTCTGTATATAGAGAATGTGTCAGATTGGATCACACCAGATGTGGTGAAGCCATCATCTTACCTTTCATCTTTTACATTTGTATAATGTTCATCATGATATAGTATTAATTCTTCACATTTACCATATTGTTAGGTACTATGCAGTTAAATGTACTGACTTAGAGTTTTCGTGTTTTTCCTTCTGTTCCTCGTGTGCACCAGAGTGTAGAATAAATAAAGGCTTTACAGTTGTTTATACCTGCAATGAGAGAGTGTTGAAGTGCCACACAGAACCTATAATTTTGAATGGATGTGAAACATGGACAGTGAACAAACTTAAAAAAACACATCTAATGGCAGTAGAAATGTAGTTTCCGAGGAAGATACAAAGAATACCATGGACAGAGAGAAAAACCAATGAACAAGTCTTACAAGAAGTAAATGAAAATTGTAAATTTATTGGAGAAAGTAGGCACAGACAGTCAAAATGTTTTGGGCACGTAATGAAAAGAAATAAACTAGAGAATTTGGTGACAATTGGCAACATTGAGGGGAAAAGAACAAAGGAAAGGCAGAGAAGTAAATATCTGGATGCTTGGCCACATGACATGGTTAAGACAAGAACACAGAGATAATCCATGACTCTGGTAATCATGTAAGATGGCGACCGCCATTGGCATATCATTAAATGATGATGATACCTGATTCATATAAACACAGTTTCTTGGTTTGTTGTATGTAAGTTGGTGCACTGCAGCTTGCACCTAGTGCTTAGCCATCATCATCATCATCATCATCATCATCATCATCATCATCATCATCATCATCATCTTCTTCCACTTTTGCCATCAAGCGTCGTGGGGAGGAATAATTGGCGCTCCAGTGCCCTATGAGTGGCACTGGATAGTGTCATTTCGTGTGATTGTACCATGTCTGTGATGTTGTCAATCCACTGTCTTCTTGGACGTCCTCTTGCTCTTGTTGCAGATGATCTTTGATGTAAGGCTAGTGCTGGTAGTTGATGGTGTTGCATTCTAACGAGATGGCCAAACCATTTGATTTTCTGTCTTCGATAAATGTGGCACAAGGTGTTGATCCCACTGTCTGTCTGATAACAACATTTCTTATTTGGTCTCCGATTGTTAAGTTGGCAGTCATCATTTCACCTATTTCACAGTTCATTCATCAGTATCTTCTGTCTTTTAGTTTATTGAACAAGTAGTTATGCTTGCTTTGTCCTGTGTTGTTTGTAGACTGCTTCTTTTAACTTTGTCGAGTTGGTAATATGCATGATCTTTCTAGTAGCCTGAACACACTGATTCCCACTTGGTTCTATAAGTGCTTCTTATAACTTTTGTGGAGTTGGTAATATGCATCATCTTTCTAGTAGTTTGAATGCATTGATTCCCACTTGATTCAATAAGTGCTACTTATAAACCTCTGGGTCACATCTAGGTTATGTCTGCATCAGGCTGAGGTCATCATCCACCTTCCTTTGCCAATATGTCAGCCTTGTCATTTGAAGAACAGTATAAATATCATGGTATTTGTGCCACATTAACAATATCTTCAGCGCTCTGACACTAGTAACAGTGTCCAACATATGCAGAGCAGAGAAACTTGTGTTTGTCTCCATTTGTCCATGTGAGGACAATTGCTGTGATGCCATCAATCTGAGGTTAACTGCTGCTGTATTTAAATACATTCAGGTTGACATCTAAAGGTGTACGAAGGAGAAGAATATTGTGTGTGCAGGAGGAAAGACAATCTTCTTTGTTGGATAATTCAACTGAAAGGTGCAAATATCACACTTCTTCAAAGCTTAGTTATAAAGGGATATATTACAAAACAAGTGAAAGAGAGCATCTGGTAACATGAAATATGTTTCTACTCTGTTTCAGGAAGAGCTCATTCAGTTCTTGCATCTCCTGGTCAGAGCACACCACCCACATGGGACCACAGAGCCAGGCGTTGGAGCTTATGCACATGACTGGGATTTGTGGAAGGTTGGTACTGCAGGGGCATGTTTTATTAAACTGTAAAGAATTTCTTGGGAACTCATTGGAAGTTAGAAGAATTCTTGCATGTTACATAGAACCAGTTCTAACATATGGATGCAAATCCTGGACACTTAATAAACCGGTGATCAACACCTTGGAAGCTTTGGAGATGTGGGTTTGCAGAAAAATGATGAAAATTCCTTGAGCCCAAATGAGCAATCTAGACATTTTGAAGGAGGTTAAGTCACAAATACAATGTATTACAAACGTTAGAAAGTGGAATTCATTTGACTATAGATCCCAGTTAAATGTATGGGTTTAGGTTGAATATTGTGCCCAGGTAAATGTGTGGGACTAGATGTATTCTAGACCTCATTTAAGCATGTGAAAACTAGGTCAATCCTAACACACACAGCTGATTCATGTTAAATATCTTTTTTTTTTGGTTGCATATCCCTTGCAGGACGTTGTAGTCAACACCAGCATTTTTCAGCTGCTGTTGATGTACTAGGCAAGTTTTTACGTTCAGTAGTTTGCCATTGCTTTCTGAATGACCGGCTCCCATACCAACACGTTATAACACAACTCGGCATGGTCTGCTGCACAAATCGGTCACCGCTGCATTTCAAACGCCTGGTAAGCGGCTCACGAACTGCGTTCGCAAGCCTTTGGCCACAGAGGCAAAAGTAAAAATGTAATGTTTACTGTCATTTTGTAAGAAAGGGCATTCCCTGGTTACATGAAAGTGTGCTGGGGCAGTGCCCTGGCACAAGTACATAACTGAACGTCATGGGTTTACACTGTGTACACTGCTGGTATTGATGTGCTTACAGAGGCAAGTCAGTTTCCTCCATGAGATGATTGTTACGGACATTGACAAGCTCACAGACAGATACAAGTTCATCTCTGGGTATGTACTACATGAGCTCTGAGGCCAATAGATGGTGTTTTGTTTGTGTAAGGTTATATTACCATGAAATGGGAGATGTATCACATATATATATATATATATATATATATATATATATATATATATATATATATATATATATATATATACATATACCGGTAAAAATAGCGACGATGTGACATGTTTATTCTTCGGGAGGCGCTGTTTAGTGTTTTACGCTCTTTAGTGTTTGTTGTTTTCAACAACAAGCTGCCATAAGGATTGATAATGAAGTGGGACAATATCAGCCTGTTAAGAGAGGTGTTGGGCATGGATGTGTAATGTCTCCAGATCTTTTTTCCCTGTGCAGTGAAAGTGTTTTCAGAAATGTAGAAGATATAAATGGAGTTGGCATTGGAGGACGAAACATCAATAACATTAGATATACAAATGATACAGTATTGATTGCAGACAATGCGCAGGATCTGCAACAATTGGTAGATGCGGTTGTTGTACACAGTGAGCAACTGGGGTTAGAATTAAATTGTAAAAGGACACAGGTTGTTGTCGTCACTAGGAAGAACGAAGTACCACAATGTGATATACAATTAAATGGGAGTGGTCTTCAACAGGTGAATCGGTACAATTATCTCGGAACAGTCATAACATCTGATGGGAGATGTCTTGAAGAGATTAGAACAAGAATCGCCATGGCGAAAGTAGCCTTTGGTGGGATGAAAAACATTCTGACCAATAAAAAGATGTCAATTTAAACAAGAAAAAGAGTGTTGAGGGGATATGTCAGCGTGTTAACTCCGTTAAATATAATATCTAACATTTATTGTATTTCAATATACAGTGCGTTGGCGCAGTGGGTTTAAGAAGCCCACACTGAGTTGCATATCACAGAGGTTTAACATCATCACACAGTTTAACATCATCAAACATTCTAAGCAAACTATCTAGCATATGTCTATGAACCCCAAATACACATGGGTCTAAACTATTGAGTCCCTCTAAGGCAGGCCCTGTTGCCTCTTCGATGTCCCGTCTCTCTCTGCCCATTCACACGTGTCGCAATCCGACACGGGTGGTAACTCTGTTCGAGTTCCTCGTGGACCCCGCAATAGGCGGGCCACATCAGTGTCCACGGGACAGTGGACTCACTGACCAGTCCTTCGAGAAGGTTCTGGAATACTCTGGCCTTCGAGGGTCTTACTTCTTTCCCTTGGGCGGGAGTTGTAGCCCTTGGCTAATATCTATTAACTAATGTTGGTTTACCGGATAATGTGGATAATGTGAGGCTGTGACAGGATACATAGAGCCTGTTCTTTTGTATGGATGTGAAACTTGGACAATGTGCAGTCAAACTGAAAAACATCTGATAGCTGCAGAAATGTGGTTTCTGAGGAGAATGCAAGGAATACCATGGACAGATGGAGAAACCAATGACCAAGTGCTGCATGAGACAAATGAAAATCGTAATTGGTTAAAGAAATTAGACGTAGACTGTCAACATTGTTTGGACATGTTATGAGAAGAAATGGATTGGAGAACTTAGTGACAACTGGCAAGATCGAAGAGAACAGACTAAGAGGAAGACCGAGAGGAAAATATCTGGATGGCTTGGCCGCATGGTATGGACGAGACAGGAACACTGAACTGATCCACGACACTGGTGACCGAGTTAATAGTTAAATGGTGAGTCATGACTGTCCACGCTTTCCGGCATGGCACATTATATATATATATATATATATATATATATATATATATATATATATATATATATATATATATATATATATATATATATATATAAAACAGAATGTGGCTTTGTTTGTGTGTTTGTGGGGATTTATGTATTGGATGCGTTCGATAACGGTACATCCGATTGAGATGAAATTTTCTACACGTCTTCCTTTCATTCCTGTGCAACCGACTGTAATAGTTTCTTAGTGTAAAATCTTCGACTTATTTAATAACAGTTACTTTTTCATTTTCATTATATAATGTCTATATAGCAGGGGGACTTCACTCTAGAAAAGTTATTTCAAGGGGCATAACTTTTAATAACATTTCTATATACTTGTGACATGTTTGATTGAGTTGCCAGAGGACCTAGTTTGTAGTGTTCTCTGGAGATATATCTTGAATAATAAATAACAAGATAAAGGATATGAATTAGCACGTTTTGTCTAGAGGTCGCTCAAATGAGCTAATCATTCCCGCAATAGCCTTGTTTGGAGAACCTTTTTCTTTGGCTCAAACCCCCACTGTGAGACCACTATGTATCTACACAGAAATTTATATAAGAAGTAAAAGGTTCCCTTAAGGCCAGAAAAGATCTGAACTATTAGCGCCTGTACAACTGAGGATCCCTCTCACTCATTATACTGTTGACAGTGTGCTGTTCGTCCGTCACCTAGATCTCTTCTTTCTTTATGTTGTCAGTATGACCTATATCAGTTCAAGTAGTCCTTCAATTTTTGCAGACAAACAAACTTTAACAATAACTGTACATTACATCTGTTAGACAGGACATCTACATGACAGTTTCTTGACAAAAGTGGAACATACATTCACAAGGAATTGTTTACACCACAAGTGTACAAGATAGACATCATGAGATACCTGACAACATCTATACAGGACTTTTCACAATATGTATAACCAACCACAGCACTTAAGACAGTCACCAGAGACAACACTTGACAGCAACTGTACAAGAAATTCACTGGGGACATGTACTTGAAACACTGGTTCAATCATACTGTTTATTGAGCTGATGGTGAGTCTAGTGCTGACCATTGTTCATCCCATTTGTCATGTCAACACCTCAACAGGGTACATACAAAATGTACAAATATGCTAACATGCATGAAGATAACATGATACACCACCTCTCCATTACTCCACCAACTAATAACTCTTATCCACCTCTCCTCTCTAATCACCACTACACCATTCAGTTTCAGTATCAGTCTCTATCCTCATCTTTTTGTCTCTTGGGAATTTAAGAAATCCTATCCATGGGCAACTCAAGGAAGAAACTACTGTTCTGGGTCTGTTGAATCCTTTTATCATCAGCATGGATGTTGGACTAGCTCCAGTTAGCAGCTTTCCCAAAATAAGCTTCATGGCAGATTCATTCCTCTTGAAGACAAGATTTGGTAGGATGATATGAGACTGTCTCTCCCCGTTGACCAGACTGTCTGTGAATGCTGATACTGGGATACTTCAAAAGTTGAGGATAACACTCTCCTGACATTGGGAGATGTATACTCGGTACATGCAAAACATGACTTGCTGAAGAAACCCAGAGATAGGAACAAAATCCAATATACTGCAGCCCCTCAGTCAGTCCAATCTCACCTACACTTCAAGTCACATTCTTCAACACTGTGAGCACCAGGCTGGAGATTAACCAAGATAAGTCCTAGCTAAACAATCCATTGCACCAGTCATTTCACAAGTTGTCCTGAATGGGGTTAACAACCAGACTTGTTGTTTCATTCTCAGATGATCCTGATAATTATGATCACTGGAGTCTTCAGAACCATTTTTCTCCCTTATTTATATCCAGCTGTTTGAGAGCTGAGCTGAAAGTCTCTAGGAAATTCCCATATTGTGGGTTCTAGAAGATTTCACTTATAGAGAGTTGGTTCTGGATTCTGGGACTACTGGTTAGTTTTCCCAGATGATATATGGATGCCTCTCCTCCATCCTCCTGTTCTCTGTGGATATATAGAATGGCACAACATCTCTTCACATGTGTTAAAAGATGATGTTATCATACATTAACATACACAGATGGAGATGGGGAAGGTTAGGGTTGATGATGTAGTGAATTTCACTCTGATGTACTGTGGTAATCACAAGACCATATGCTGAGACAGGGTAGCTTAACACACAAGCATTTATGTGGTCTAAGTTCCACCATGTTTGAACCACAGTAGACCTGGGCACAAGGAGGACCAGACACAGTACAGCAATCATTGTGACATAGCAACATGGGACAGGCATTATGAAGGGAAATGGAAAATAGGCATTTACAACTGCAATATGCATTATGTATTAACAAATGGCATTTACCAAATTAGCAGACCAGACATCCATTCCTATAGCTGTGATGTCGGTGCATGAATGTCTTATTCCATATTCACACAGCAATGCCAGACCTCACCCCTTTTTCACCAGACTTGTCTCACAGATACATCATCATCATCATGTGCTCTTTCCCCACTGAGTAATGTCCACAGTAGGTAACAGAAGCTCAATTGCATAGCAATAGTTCACATATGCACCAAGCACATATGTGGAAAACATGTTTAATCCTTGTAAGTTTGCATGAGCCATACATTATATTCAGCCAACTGAGATACAGGTTCACACACCTATGGTTCTCTGAGGAACTAGTCTATATGAACCATCCAACAGTAGAGGTAACAGTGTAATACTTCAAAGAGAAATTATAGTGATTCTCTTGAGCTTATAGCGACCAGGCATCACATGGACTTAGCAATTCTGGCGTGCCACCACCGTCCTGTTTACATGTGGATATTTGAAGCATCTTTCTTTCTACTAGATGTGAGAGGCTATTTATTAAATCACCAACTCACTCACTCCATCAATCTCAGCGTTTTACAAAGGAACTTGTACATGTTTCATCACTCATTCCCATTCAGACTGCCATTTGTTAACTCGCACGAGAGCAAAGGTACAGTTGATTTTAAGAATAAGTCATCCTAGGCATGTAGAATGCACAAGGGGTTTTGGTTTGCGAATCTGCATGAGTGTACTACATTCCTCAAGCATACGCAACCAGTCACAACAAGGGATTGATATGCTCTTGGAGTATACAGCGTGAAAGACATGTCAAAGTTGAAGAAGCATTATCCAGAATACTGGCGCACAGAAGTTAGGTTTTCCACTTTCACACTTTATTCATAAAATACTCTTATATTCTTCTCTTTCGTACATTAGGTTTAGCCACAACATTAAAGTATGTTTTAAAGTGGTACCTGCTGTCCAGAGAACAATATTATTGAATCTTTAAGGGCATTGTTGGGTCATCACATCACTCTAGCGACCGCTCCTGGTGAAATTCCCGCTCCTACTAATTAGATTTTAAAATATGGCCCAGGAATAGCGTGGGCTCATTATTTATGAACCAATCAAAAGACAAGTGCATACCGCCGCCTCCCCCAACTCGTTCTGGAACCTTCGATCTAAGAATAGCCCTTATTTTGGGATGGTCCCTGTTAAGACTCAAAGTATATTTATGAAATGTGTCGGACTGGAAATGGGGATTCTGTTCCATCATGCTACATGGCCCCTCTCTTAGATCTTTCATAGGTATGACAGATGATCACAGAATCCACAGTTCCCAGATCCCTTAGGTGGTTTTGTCAATTACTCCCTGTCTCCCTTTACCCTACTAGAGTAGTACATTTGGAACTAAGTGATTTTTCTCCTTAAAAAAAAATCTGCCCCAACATTGCATCTGTTGATGAATTTGGTGGTAAACGCAAAGACCATGAAGTTAGCCCTGCATTATGTTCCTTTAAGTCACTGGGAGCATCAGGAGTCCTGACTCCACTCATCTGTGAACTGCTCTTCTATTTACCTCTGACAGTGTTCCACTGCTGACATCCTTGCTATATTTCCTGTTGTGATAAATGATCTCTCTGAGTCACACCATCTCGTAATGTATGAATGTTCCATAGAGATTCATTATGTGAAGTAATGGCTTTGCAATTAAGCCAACTTCCAGATGACGTTTAGAGAGAATGGTTGCATTCCATGTATCTCTCAACATTTCACCTTATCAGAACTTCATTCTTCCATTCGCCACTGGAAAATGATAATCCTGCGAGAGTGTAGTTAACTGAACACTTTCTCCAACAGTAATCTTGGCATTTGGAACTGGGTTAAAATTGTTGATCATCACCGGAGCAAATACAATCTCTTCCGGGTGAACTATAGCAGCCGCTGCAGAACTTGAGACTAAAACCTACTAGCGCAGATTTGGTTAGCGTTGGACCCAGGGTCTACCTTTCCAATAAGCCTCTTGTGTTTGCAGATGGTAGCAATTTCCCATTATATTTCCTTTGACTTATTTCTGTAGTCTTACCATAGATTTAGAGGTGCTTGTCGGTTGAGATTCTCTCCTTCCGTTATGCCTCTATTTTGATGTGTTGTGAGAAGTGACAGCATTTTCTCTCCTTAGTTGCTCTATTTTCTAACGTAGCAACTGAATTTTGTAGATGCAGTTAGACTAACATCTACTACTACTAATATAGAAGTCCAGGTGGAGGTTCCAACTAGTTGTCTTCAGCCATGCTTTAGCTAAATGCTTTTGAGTGACTGGGAAGTATCCGTTCTTTCTCTCCCACATGAGCAAAACGTTTACTTTGGCGAATATAAGGCGTTTCTTCTCATCCATAGAGAAGTCCGTCATTATCACAGCTACCTTTGAAGGTGTGTGATTATGTGGGTTTAGCTTCTTATGTTCCAATTTTGACTGGAATTTTGGAAGCCAATTTTTACTGACTTTGAGGATAGGCCTGGCCAGGTCCTGTGAATACACCTCGCATCTCAGTAATAATATAAGATTCCACTGCTCAATGCATGGTTCTTATTATATAAAGAGTCGACTGCTGACTTGCAGGGATCTTTATCTTGAAAGGAGTCAGCTGTTTTTGAGAACAGTGATCTTTCGTTAGTCCACTGAATCGTAGACAATGTGTATAGAGTGTCAGCTGCTGGAATTGCAGTGAGCTCTACCATATAAGAGTTAACTGTTTAGAGACAGTAATCCTTATTACATTCCTACCATTTTTCCAGGCAGAAAGGTCTTCCCAATTGAGAATGAAAAAGGGGAATGACATCAGTTGTTCTCAACTTTGTCCGTCCTTTAATCTCCACCATTTTAAAGGCAGAAACGCTTTCTCAACTGAGGATGAATTGACGTCCGACGTCGGAGATGGATCCTGTTATATCTCTTCATGAAATTTTTCAGGTTGTCCATGATGTGCTCCTAGTCGTATGATATGCCAATGACATCAGGTTGGTTATCCATCGTTTTCTGGACACATACTTTGCGTATGCTCTCCACTTCCATATGAATGGCTAGGGGTCCAGTTATTTTGATGGCCTTCCTGGAGATTCAATGAGTTAACTCCTGGTGACGTGGATCCTAGTACACCAGAGAGATTACACCATCGAACAATAGACTAATGTCTTATAGACACCAGACTGTGGTCGGTTTTATATGACCGCCCATGACATCAGGTAGAATTTTCCCTTCATCTCGTCCATTACGTATCAAGTACGTTTAATAATCCCACTACTTCAGGAATGGAAAGTGACGGAGTTGATAAGGATGTTTCTCCTGGAGATTTCAATTGTGTTCACTTTCTCAGCAGCTTGATCAGGGCTACCGTCAAGATTACACAACTGAAGAATAAATCCAGATGTCGAATCGACACTGGACATTAGCCGGTACGAATACTGACTATCACCGAGAGAGATTATTAGTGAGGTGTCTTAATGGTTGCCCAAATTTTCCATCAGGGTTCACACTCTCTGCTCTCAGTGTTGCAAGCATGTTATGGGGAGAAGAGAATATAAGGAGTTCTTATTTCTATGTGATGTGGTGACATTAAAAATGTTGTAGTTACAACAATATTTCCCCTCTCTCACCCATGCCAGCAATTAAATTTTGGGATGGAGTAGGCCCCATATTATCTACTGGATCAAGTGTCCTAATTTCAGGGACAAAAATGAATTTCCCCCTGTAGTAGCTGTCTCAGTTATATTTAAAATAATTTGTGTTCTCTGGTGTTTCAGGTACCTTAATTTTTGGATACATATATTGAACACCCAGCATGCACAAAATTATACAACATTATTGACAATCCAATAATCAATTCATTCTGAGAAAAACAAATATCATGGATACAAGCAATTATGTTGACCCATAAGATATTTATACATCATTTTGAGTCTGCTACATTGAATTCCTAACTGATATATTAAAACAGTGATACATGCAATATTATCACTATTAATGCAATCAAACCTTCTAGAGATTTATTGTGAGTTTACATGTCTGGACAGTTGCCCTCATATAAGAGACAGGGTCCATTAAACAACACCATAAAAACTTCAAGAATTGGGTCTGATTTGCGAGAGGTCACCCCGGATTTTAATACCAACATAGAGATCCCAAAAGTGAGTCTTATGCAGGGTATGCCCAAGGTTTGTATCCCGTCATCAGGGCAACAGGTATGTGAGCCCCTAGCAGGTTATTACCAAGGTTTAAATCCGAGACGAGTGTTCTTTTTCCCAGGGTTTATAGCCTGGAAAGAGCAACCAGTTATGTGACCAGGTTTTCCCAGGGTCTATATCCCGAAAAGAGCCACCCAGTTATGTGACATGTTTGATTGAGTTGCCAGAGGACCTAGTTTGTAGTGTTCTCTGGAGATATATCTTGAATAATAAATAACAAGATAAAGGATATGATTTAGCACGTTTTGTCTAGAGGTCGCTCAAATGAGCTAATCATTCCCGCAATAGCCTTGTTTGGAGAACCTTTTTCTTTGGCTCAAACCCCCACTGTGAGACCACTATGTATCTACACAGAAATTTATATAAGAAGTAAAAGGTTCCCTTAAGGCCAGAAAAGATCTGAACTATTAGCGCCTGTACAACTGAGGATCCCTCTCACTCATTATACTGTTGACAGTGTGCTGTTCGTCCGTCACCTAGATCTCTTCTTTCTTTATGTTGTCAGTATGACCTATATCAGTTCAAGTAGTCCTTCAATTTTTGCAGACAAACAAACTTTAACAATAACTGTACATTACATCTGTTAGACAGGACATCTACATGACAGTTTCTTGACAAAAGTGGAACATACATTCACAAGGAATTGTTTACACCACAAGTGTACAAGATAGACATCATGAGATACCTGACAACATCTATACAGGACTTTTCACAATATGTATAACCAACCACAGCACTTAAGACAGTCACCAGAGACAACACTTGACAGCAACTGTACAAGAAATTCACTGGGGACATGTACTTGAAACACTGGTTCAATCATACTGTTTATTGAGCTGATGGTGAGTCTAGTGCTGACCATTGTTCATCCCATTTGTCATGTCAACACCTCAACAGGGTACATACAAAATGTACAAATATGCTAACATGCATGAAGATAACATGATACACCACCTCTCCATTACTCCACCAACTAATAACTCTTATCCACCTCTCCTCTCTAATCACCACTACACCATTCAGTTTCAGTATCAGTCTCTATCCTCATCTTTTTGTCTCTTGGGAATTTAAGAAATCCTATCCATGGGCAACTCAAGGAAGAAACTACTGTTCTGGGTCTGTTGAATCCTTTTATCATCAGCATGGATGTTGGACTAGCTCCAGTTAGCAGCTTTCCCAAAATAAGCTTCATGGCAGATTCATTCCTCTTGAAGACAAGATTTGGTAGGATGATATGAGACTGTCTCTCCCCGTTGACCAGACTGTCTGTGAATGCTGATACTGGGATACTTCAAAAGTTGAGGATAACACTCTCCTGACATTGGGAGATGTATACTCGGTACATGCAAAACATGACTTGCTGAAGAAACCCAGAGATAGGAACAAAATCCAATATACTGCAGCCCCTCAGTCAGTCCAATCTCACCTACACTTCAAGTCACATTCTTCAACACTGTGAGCACCAGGCTGGAGATTAACCAAGATAAGTCCTAGCTAAACAATCCATTGCACCAGTCATTTCACAAGTTGTCCTGAATGGGGTTAACAACCAGACTTGTTGTTTCATTCTCAGATGATCCTGATAATTATGATCACTGGAGTCTTCAGAACCATTTTTCTCCCTTATTTATATCCAGCTGTTTGAGAGCTGAGCTGAAAGTCTCTAGGAAATTCCCATATTGTGGGTTCTAGAAGATTTCACTTATAGAGAGTTGGTTCTGGATTCTGGGACTACTGGTTAGTTTTCCCAGATGATATATGGATGCCTCTCCTCCATCCTCCTGTTCTCTGTGGATATATAGAATGGCACAACATCTCTTCACATGTGTTAAAAGATGATGTTATCATACATTAACATACACAGATGGAGATGGGGAAGGTTAGGGTTGATGATGTAGTGAATTTCACTCTGATGTACTGTGGTAATCACAAGACCATATGCTGAGACAGGGTAGCTTAACACACTTACAAGCATTTATGTGGTCTAAGTTCCACCATGTTTGAACCACAGTAGACCTGGGCACAAGGAGGACCAGACACAGTACAGCAATCATTGTGACATAGCAACATGGGACAGGCATTATGAAGGGAAATGGAAAATAGGCATTTACAACTGCAATATGCATTATGTATTAACAAATGGCATTTACCAAATTAGCAGACCAGACATCCATTCCTATAGCTGTGATGTCGGTGCATGAATGTCTTATTCCATATTCACACAGCAATGCCAGACCTCACCCCTTTTTCACCAGACTTGTCTCACAGATACATCATCATCATCATGTGCTCTTTCCCCACTGAGTAATGTCCACAGTAGGTAACAGAAGCTCAATTGCATAGCAATAGTTCACATATGCACCAAGCACATATGTGGAAAACATGTTTAATCCTTGTAAGTTTGCATGAGCCATACATTATATTCAGCCAACTGAGATACAGGTTCACACACCTATGGTTCTCTGAGGAACTAGTCTATATGAACCATCCAACAGTAGAGGTAACAGTGTAATACTTCAAAGAGAAATTATAGTGATTCTCTTGAGCTTATAGCGACCAGGCATCACATGGACTTAGCAATTCTGGCGTGCCACCACCGTCCTGTTTACATGTGGATATTTGAAGCATCTTTCTTTCTACTAGATGTGAGAGGCTATTTATTAAATCACCAACTCACTCACTCCATCAATCTCAGCGTTTTACAAAGGAACTTGTACATGTTTCATCACTCATTCCCATTCAGACTGCCATTTGTTAACTCGCACGAGAGCAAAGGTACAGTTGATTTTAAGAATAAGTCATCCTAGGCATGTAGAATGCACAAGGGGTTTTGGTTTGCGAATCTGCATGAGTGTACTACATTCCTCAAGCATACGCAACCAGTCACAACAAGGGATTGATATGCACTTGGAGTATACAGCGTGAAAGACATGTCAAGGTTGAAGAAGCATTATCCAGAATACTGGCGCACAGAAGTTAGGTTTTCCACTTTCACACTTTATTCATAAAATACTCTTATATTCTTCTCTTTCGTACATTAGGTTTAGCCACAACATTAAAGTATGTTTTAAAGTGGTACCTGCTGTCCAGAGAACAATATTATTGAATCTTTAAGGGCATTGTTGGGTCATCACATCACTCTAGCGACCGCTCCTGGTGAAATTCCCGCTCCTACTAATTAGATTTTAAAATATGGCCCAGGAATAGCGTGGGCTCATTATTTATGAACCAATCAAAAGACAAGTGCATACCGCCGCCTCCCCCAACTCGTTCTGGAACCTTCGATCTAAGAATAGCCCTTATTTTGGGATGGTCCCTGTTAAGACTCAAAGTATATTTATGAAATGTGTCGGACTGGAAATGGGGATTCTGTTCCATCATGCTACAATACTTTATAGTCATATTGTTGGACTTACTGGCACTATTATTAAACTCTTTGTCTATAGTTATTTTTAGACATATGAGTTATAATAAATAATGATATAATCTTTAAGGCATTTTCAAAGTTTGCATAAAAATAATGCATAATGCATAACATTGTAACCCATCTATTTCTGCTTACAAAACTTATCAACTGTCATGTCGGTGAATAAAAACAGTTTTCATTAAAAATAATGAATGGTGTGTGGAAGGACATTCTTTTAAGTTACTGTTTACAGGCGAAACCACGCCGGGTCAGATAGATAGATAGACAGACAGATAGTCGGGAACGGAAGCTTATTTGACTACTTATAGGAATGAATTAAATGACATGCTCCCCACCAGGGACTGGGTGAAGCCGGGCCGGGTCAGACAGACAGACAGATAAACAGACAGTCGGGAACGGGAGAGCTTATATGACTACGTATATGAATTAAATGAGATGCTC
Organism: Cepaea nemoralis; assembly: GCA_014155875.1. Lineage (NCBI taxonomy): Eukaryota > Metazoa > Mollusca > Gastropoda > Stylommatophora > Helicidae > Cepaea > Cepaea nemoralis. The sequence continues at coordinate 46,763 of JACEFZ010000555.1, read as the reverse complement.
CCCACCAGGGATTGGGTGAAGCCGGGCCGGGACAGACAGACAGACAGATAGACAGACAAACAGATAGTCGGGAACGGGAGAGCTTATATGACTACGTATATGAATAAAATGAGATGCTCCCCACCAGGGACTGGGTGAAGCCGGGTCAGACAGACAGACAGACAGATAGTCGGGAACGGGAGAGCTTATATGACTACTTATATGAATTAAATGAGATGCTCCCCACCAGGGACTGGGTGAAGCCGGGCCGGGTCAGCCAGACAGACAGACAGACAGACAAACAAGCAGACAGACAGACTGATAGATAGATAGATCCCCTCCAGGGCCTGGGCGAAGCTGGGCCGGGTCAGCTAGTATATATATATGTGTAGGCATTTAATAATATTGGATGGGAGATATATGCATGTGGGCGTGTGTAGAATAAAAAAAAGAAAAACAGAAAGCTTTTCATGACACCTGGAAGATGCATCCTGTGTGTGTGTGGGGGAAAAAGAGAGAGAGAACAGACTAACTTTATTTTCGAAGGGTCACAGATTGGGCACGCAGGCCCATCTTACATTCAGTCCTTAGAAATTGATGTTGAGAGAGGAGAGAGTGGGTGGATGTGAGAGGAAGCATTACATTTCATAACATTAAATGTGAGATACATCACATAGATCAGGGACGGAATAAGACAATAATGACATTTCATAAAATTGAACAACATTTCATACAATAAGGCTCCCTGTGGATTGCGTTGGAGCCTGTTGGCAATGAAGTACCTAAAGCCTGCATAGGAAACACGACCAACCCAGTCTAATCCCACTCAGTCCATATGTGCAGTGCTGCATCCTCAACTGCTTACATCCTAATATGACTGTCTAGAGATATGAAGTTCCAATGCTGGTTGGCAAATGGTGCTTGGGTACCAAGTTGAGAGGAAATTCTCTGCACCAATAGCACCCCGATGTTACACCTCAGTATTTCTCAACCGACATTCCAGTTTCCAGTCCATCATCATCATCATCATCATCATCATCATCATCATCATCATCATCATCATCATCATCATCATCATCATCATCATCATCATCATCATCATCATCATCAACAACAACAACAACAACAACATCATCATCATCATCATCATCATTATCATCATCACCGCCGCCGCCGCCGCCGCCGCCGCCATCATCATCATCATCATCATCATCATCATCATCATCATCATCATCATCATCATCAATCATCATCATCATCATCATCATCATCATCATGACCTATCAGTGTCAGACTTGCACATTTCCCAAATATATCTATGTTCACAAAATGACAGATAATAAACAGCAAATTGACACCAACTGTATACTACCAGTGTGAAACCTTGATATTATCCAACTCACACATACACAAAATTAACCATGTGAGGTGAGATGCTTGAGAAGAGCTACAAATTTAACTATCCAAGAGTAAAAAATTATGTTATCAGACAGACAGTGGGATCAACGCCTTGTGCCACATATATTGAAAGGCAGAAGATCAAATAATTCGGCCAACTTGTTAAAATGCAACACCATCAGCCACCAGCACTGGATATACACCAAAGAAGATCTGATATGAAAGCAAGAGAGTGCCCAAGAAGAAAATGGATTGATGACAGGAAAGACATTATTGAATCACACAGAATGACCCTATCCAGTGCGACCCATTGGGCATTAGTAGATAGTTATTCCTCCTTACAAAGCATGACAGCAAAAGAAAGTGGAAGATACAAAGCATGACAGCAAAAGAAAGTGGAAGATAATGAGGAACTGACTGTAATTCTTGGCTATTCCTGTTCTCATTTTGATTTCTGTGTCTAACATCTTCTGTGTTTATGTTTCCAAAAAGTAAAATAAATTAAAAAAAAATAAAAAATTATAGACTTTTTCTCGCATCATTATCTTCCTAAGCCTTGTCAAAGGCATAGGATTTTATGAATTTTCATAGACCTTAGTCTCTTAATGACCATATCGAGACAGAGAGAGACACACAAAAAAAGTAAATGCAGCAGATATATTTTGTTTGTAAAATCTGAGCATGCTATTGGTTTATGTCTTCTTTTACTGTATATTTTGCAGATCAAAAGGTTGCAGTCTTTCCTACGTTGCTTTTGCTGCGGATGTGTTTAAACAGGTGCTGAAGCATTTATTTGTTTAACTAGATGTTTACTGTCAGTTGTTGGCCAATTAATTAGATTACCAGACAGTGAACTTTTACAGAAAACTTGCTCTGGAGTAATTAGACTTAGGAGAATCAGGACGTAAAGGAAAGATGGTGTCGTTTGATGTGACACACATTGAGAAAATCTGAATCAATAGCACAGCACTGGGGACATTCCTATGCATGCTCCGCCCCTGTATTCAAAAGCCACAGTAGAGTGTCTTGTTGAGAGAATACCTGAATAAAAGCACGGCTCTGGGGACATTCCCATGAGAAAACCTGAATCAAAGCACGGTTTTGGGGACATTCCCATGAGAAAATCGGAATCAAAGCACGGTTCTGGGGACATTCCCATGAGAAAACCTCAATCAACAGCACAGCACTGGGGACATTCCCATGCATTCCCCACCCCTGTATTCAAAAGCCACAGTTGAGTGTCCATGTGAGAGAAAACCTGAGATTAGTATAACTAGAAATTCCTTTCACTGGAAAGTTTGGCGTTTTTTGTTTTTTGGCTGTTTGTGATTGCTTGGTAAGTTTACGTTCAGTAGTTTGCATTTGCTTTCTGAACCACCAGCACTCATACCATTTTATAAAAACCAATGCAGGACATTCTGCTGCTAAATCATCCAGAGTTGTATTTTGAACGCAGTCTGCAGGATTATGAATTGTGTCCGAACCACCTACACCAAAGAGCTGGAAACCAGCAAGACCTAAAACACATTTTAGTGTCCTCATGTTTGGCTGGGTTTATCTGGGAGCCCAGAACAGTTAAAAAGAAACCTTTGCTTTGAACAGCATTAAAACACATGATCACTGGGCTTGCAGGTCTTCACTGGGCTTGCAGGACATCACCGGGCTTGCAGGACATCACCGGGCTTGCAGGACATCACCGGGCTTGCAGTTCATCACCAGGCTTGCAGGACATCACCGGGCTTGCAGGACATCACCAGGCTTGCAGGACATCACCGGGCTTGCAGGACATCACCGGGCTTGTAGGACATCACCGGGCTTGCAGGTAGTCCTGTTCAAAGCAAAGAATTTGAACACATGGTCACTGTGCTTGCAGGCAAGTGTGTTAGTCACTGCATTAATATGACTCCCCTAAGTAAAAAGATACTAGTCAGTGCCACTGCAACATCGAGAAATTGGTTACTCCACATATGGTTTATATAAATAATGTATAAATTGTCCATAACTTCAAATAATCATTTATCATCATTATCTTCTATCCTCGATCAGATGCCAGTCAGTAAACTAGCGCCTCCAGACTTGTCCCCATCAGCTTCTCAGATAAGTCAGTCCAGTAACCAGGGAGATGCTGGGCCGACAAAGAGACAGAGAATGTCCATGGAAAGTAAATCCCTGCTGGAGATCATAAGTGACCGCTCCAACACTTTACAGGCAGTACCTTGGTTAGTTGTTTTTGTTTTGTTGTGGTCACTTACAATTTGTCTGTGCATCATCATCATCATCATCATCATCATCATCATCATCATCATCATCATCATCATCATCATCATCATCATCATGTGCTATGCCACCTGGCTTAGACTTTCATGTCTCTCCACAGATCTTGGTTCCTGGTGTTCTGGATCAACTCTGTTGGTTGATAATATTCCTCCATGCCATTGTCTTAGTCTATCCTGAATCATTTTTCTTGGTCTGCCCCTTTTTCCATTGATCTTACCTGTTGTCTCGTTGTTCTCCAATGCCTCTCTTCTCATCTCAAGACCAAAGAAAGCTGTTTTTGTCTCTTTTTTTATAGTTGTTTATAATGGTCTAGTTTCATTAGCCTCTTCCAGGCAGTCGTTGTTAGTTACTTTGGTAGTGGAGTAATATTACTGCATGACAACGCCTGCCCTCATACAGCTGCACACACAGTGGATAAATAACATTCTCTGAAATCTAAGATCCTGAAACATTCAGCATACAGGCATACTTGACGCCATCAGACTTTCACTTGTTTGAATCCCTGAAAGAACATTTGCAGGGTCAGAGGTCTGCAGATGATAACAAGGTAATTGGGGAAAAGGGGGGGGGGGGGGGGTGCATAATTTAAGACCACGCTAAAAAATTATGAATTGTGTTCGTAACACCTTCGGCACAGAGCCGGTATTGAAAAATATCACACAAAATTTGTGGTTCAACTATTCTAGAAAAGCTATTCCCCAGGAATGCTACCTGGTCAAATAAAAGCACGCTAAAGCCGGATGTGTTTGCCTACGGGTTTTGGCCCAAGGGCGCATAACTTAGACACACCGCATCACATCTGAAAAAACACTCCGGATGAACGCAAAGAAGAAGAAGAAGAAAAGCTATTCATAAAATTCCTATTGCTTAATGACTTCCCATTGTGTGTGTATATAACATCTAAATATGAACATAACATAAATGGAACTTCATAACACAATGGCCGAATTTAACAAACATTTTAGGTCTTAAGTATTTTGTTATGACATTAACAATGCATTTGCTTGTCACCAGGCTGCAGGTGCTACATCACTTGTTGAGCAAGTATCCTGAATCATTTGGGGCAGGGGGTCTCACGGCAACTGTGCAAGTCATGACTGGATTGCTGGCGGAATGCAAGAAGTAAGTGTGTCATGTGTGATCATCTCAATGAAATGGTTCTTGGGATAAGTCATCATTTGCACCTTTCCATCTTGACAGATGATAGTTTGGTACATTGTGCTTCAAAAAGGCTTAATGACTATGACCCATGGCGGTGGCGAGTGTGGCTGATAAGGCCAATTCGTGCTGCAAATGTTTGTCCACAGTGGATGCATGTGAAAACATGGTCATTTCCACCATCATGCACCATCTTACATCTTTCACACTCTGTGTGGGATAAGTCAAAGGTGAAAGTAAATCTGTGTTAGATGCTGCTGTAGAGGTATGAAATGTTAGGCTGTCACATATACTAGGTCTTGGCAAAATAAGTAGAAATGGAGTCTTAATGGTGAAGTGGTCAAGCCTTCTGAAAGTGAAGGTCATGGGTTTGTGTTTGGACGGCCATGTTCAGCCCCCGAGTGCATTTTTTCCTCAGACCCCTGGGGGTGATCACGAGAGCTACGGAGTTGGTGCTTTGTGTGATGCTCTCAGCAGGTAGCTGGTTATTCTGCAGAGACAGAGACTGAGTCAGATACAATGAAATGGGTCCTCTCACCTTTGACATTTATTTTATACTCAGGAAGAATGATCAGCTTGGCCCCTTTCCTCTTCTAGAAAATTGAAAAAGATCTGGTTTCCAGTTTATGGTGTTTTGTTGATCCCAGAACCTTACTTGCTGGAAAAACATTCAATTCTGCTGCATTTGGGAATTGATCTCTGGACAACTTTGCTGGTACTTGAGTGCACTAAGCACTACACAACCAGGGTTCTTTAGTTAATTGCATATCTTTTACAGGATGTCACAGTCAACCCCAGCATTTTTTGGCTGTTGTTATTTTTTTGGGCAAGTTTACGTTAAGTAGTTTTGCTGTATTTTGAACTTGATATGCAAGATTACGAATTGCGTCCGTAATCCCTTTGCCACAAAATTCTTTAGTACTGTGCTGCTAAAGATTTCACATGTACTTGATGACATTATCATAAACATTAAGTGCTTGAGTTCCTGTTTGTCTCTCACTGTCTCCTCCTTCTTTCTCTATTCTTCCTCACTGTCTATCCCTCTCTCCTCACTGTCTTTTCCTCCCCCTCTCTCTGTCTCTCCTCCCCCCCCCCCCCTCTGTTTCATCATCTCCTCTCTCTGCCTCTTTGAGCCTCTCACTTCCCTTCTCTTCCTCCCCATCTCTGTTTTCTGTTAGTGCTGTAAATAGTAGTTATTATACCTTCAGGGGTTGTAATGGCTAGTGTTTTCTTTCAGTGCTGTAAATAGATATTGTGCTTTCAGGTATTGTAATTGGTTGAGTGTTTTCTTTCAGTGCTGTAAATAGATATTGTGCCTTTAGGTGTTATAATTGGTTGAGTGTTTTCTTTCAGTGCTGTAAATAGATATTGTACCTTCAGGTGTTGTAATTGGTAAAGTGTTTTCTTTCAGTGCTGTAAATAGATATTGTGCCTTCAGGTGTTGTAATTGGTTGAGTGTTTTCTTTCAGTGTTGTAAATTAATATTATGCCTTCAGGTGTTGTAATTGGTTGAGTATTTTCTTTCAGTGCTGTAAATAGATATTGTGCCTTCAGGTGTTGTAATTGGTAGAGTGTTTTATTTCAGTGCTGTAAATAGATATTGTATCTCCAGATGTTGTAATGGCTAGAGAGTTTTCTTTCAGTGCTGTACATAGTAGATATTGTACCTACATGTGTTGTAATAGCTAGAGTATTTTCTTTCAGTGCTGTAAATAGATATTGTACCTTCAGGTGTTGTAATTGGTAGTATTTTCTTTCAGTGCTGTAAACAGATATTGTACCTTCAGGGGTTGTAATTGGTAGTATTTTCTTTCAGTGCTGTAAACAGATATTGTACCTTCAGGGGTTGTAATTGGTAGTTTTCTTTTAGTGCTGTAAATAGTAGATATTGTTCCTCCAGGTGATGTAATGTCAGTCTCTGTGGTGAAGGGGTTATGGACGTGGTTTGTAATCCCGCATACTGTGTTCAAAAAACAGCTGCACGCGATTTGGTAGCAGACAGTATTTCGCTTTTTTTTTACGAAAATGGTATGGGTGCCAATCGTTAAAACAGCAATGGCAAACTACTGAACATAAACTTGCCAAGACATCAACAACAGCAAAAAATGCTGGAGTTGACGCAAATGCCCTGTAAAGGATATGCAACTAACTTAACTGAAGTGTTACAATAGCTAGAGTGTTTTCTGTCAGTGCTGTAAATAGTAGATATTGTACCCTAAGGTGTTATAATGGCTAGAGTGTTTTCTTTCAGTGATGTAAATAGTAGATATTGTACTTCCAGGTGTTGTATAGTTAGTCAACATATCATCCTCACTGCACATTGAACCATCCAGTCCATAAGTGCTTGGTTCCCCTCCTCAGTATCTCCCTCAGCGTGTAGCGGCTGATGATATAAGATCATCAGTGTTGGTTTACCATTCTTCTTTGGTCCCTGTGTAGCATTCTTGTGTGGCTTCACCCCTCTTGACATGATATTCTTGTTTTCTGGTCAAGATTGTAGGTTTAGTTATCTCTTTATTTGTTTAATTGCCCTACGTCTTTGAGAGGCATTCAGTATAATAGCCAGGTCCTTTGCCGCCCACTTTCTCCTGTAGCCCTCCGGACAAGCCTACCAACTTGTTCATTTCCTCTTATATCTGCATGTCCTGGCACACAAATGAAGCTGATCTTTGTCAGCCTTGATTTCTCAGAGATTCCACCCACTATCTTCGAGCCCAGCCCATCTCAATCTTCCTGAGCATACTCATTGAGTCACTGAGAAAGCATGTCTAGGTGAAAGTGTCTCCTGCCAGGCTGTTGCTTTAGTTACTTCCTTGACCCCCCATAGTCAGGCTACTCACTGTCAAGGTTAAATGTATAGTAGATAAAAAGAGAGGGAATGTCTCAAATTGGATACTGCTGTTACTTGCATATTCCTCAAAGGATGTCACAGTCAACTTCAGCATTTTTTGGCTGTTTTTGATTTCTTGGCAAGTTTATGTTCAGTAGTTTGCCATTGCTTTCTGAATGACCGGAACTCATACCATTGTATGAAAACCAAAGCAAGGTGGTCTACTTCCAAATTGCCTATAGCTGTGTTCCGACCCTGAAATGCTTTTTTTCTAATGAATATATATAAATATATATAAATATCCCCTTTGCTCCAAAGCTGTTAGGCCCTCTCATATTCAGGGCCATAGCAAAATGAAGTGGAACAATTAGTAGAACATTTGCTTGTAGATCTTTAACTGGCTGAGATTTTGTTGTCAGGGACCATAATTGATGAATATTGTCCTTCTAGGGGCCAGCTGTTCAGGTTTATATTTGAAGCCTTGTCTGCTCTGATCAAAGCCATTCAACAGTTTGATGATCTTAAGGAACAGATGGCCAGTGGGATGACCACATTGTGGTCTCTCTGTGTCAGGTAACTTATTGTGTTCTTGTCTCTGTGTGTGTGTGTTTTGTGTGTTGAAAATTTAGCATATGATTCCTTATTGTTTTGATATTGGTTGTGTGTTCTGTAAGGCTAATGTTTCAAGTACAAGTGCCAGTTTAACACCACCAGATGTCCACAAAGACTATATAAAGACCATATGCAGTCCATGCAGGATAGCACACATATTAAGAAAACCTGGGAGTCTTCGTGGCAAAATGGTCAAGCCGTCTGACTCAGGCTCCGAAGGTTGTGGGTTTGATTCCAGGTCATGTCCTTCGGTTCACGGTTGCATTTTTTCTGAGACTCCTGTGGGTCGTTGCTGGAGTTACGGAGTTTGTGCTTTGTGCGGCGCTTTTGGCAGCCCAAACTGCGGAAAGAGACTGAGCCATATGGGATAAAACCCGATACCATCAAGTCAACCCTATCGACTTTTAAGCGACTATTTTTTTATTAAGAAAACCTGAGAATAGTATAACTAGATGGGGCTTTCGCTGGAAACCACAGTGAAAATGAAGCAGACGGAGACCTAAAAATATGTAAGGATAGGGTCAGCATGGCCGAATGGATAAGAACACTCGTTCTTAAACATCCGGTGTGCTGATGCTGAGGTAGCGGGTTCAACCCCTACTACTTTCTGAACGACTAGCACCCATACCATTTCATAAAAAACTAACGTAATACGGTCTGCTGCCAAATCACCCACAGCTGTGTTTCGAACACGGGTATGCGGGATTGCGAACTGCGTCCGTAACATCTTTGCCACGGAAAGTGCTACGGACCAAATAATTTATAGTTTTGAGTGACACTTATGCAGGCTGCCTTATTTTCCTTTGCAGTAGATTTTAAGATGTAACAATTGTTATTTTTCTTCCCAGCTCTATAAATTCCAGACAAGCAGAAGTTGAAGGCTATCAGGAATGTGGACTACATGCCATGGCATGCATGATCAATGCCAACCTCGTTTCGCCCACAAAGGAGATATGGAACTTATTTCTTCCCACTTTTATTCAACCAAACCCTGCAGCTGATCAACTATTGACTTCTTTAATCACAACACAAGGCCTGCCAGAGAATCACGTACCCAGTATTGTTGGGGCCCCGCTAGACAAACATCTGAAAGGAAGATGCTTTACTTTTCCTCTTAGACAGTCACTGATTACCTGGCTACTTCCTGTTACAGACACAGATAGCGGACTTCAGTTTAAAGCTGCACTGTCGGCTGTGAGAGTAGCCGAGATCTTGCATGGTCTGACTTTGCAGGATCCAAGTGTAATAAATCGTGACCTCAGTTCCGACAGGACGGCCGACAATAGTTCTCACTCTTCAGTCATGGAGTCTGTTTATCTCAAGTCAACTTTTGATTACCAGGCCAATGAGTGCCAGGCTTTAGACGTAAACCACAATCGGTTAAACCATCATGAGAAGAAAGCCTCCCAGGAAGGCAGCCCACATATCTCAGGAATGCTGGAGCTTCTTGTGAAACAGTTATTTCTCTTGTCAAATAACCTGGATCAACAGGTAAGCTGGAGTATCATTCATCATTTAGTCAGAGATCACTACAGAAATCTGGTAACTTTTGGTTTTCTATTGTGGTCACTTTCACCTTACGGTCTCAGTGGCCAACACAGTTTCATTTAACCAGAATTCAAAAGGAATGTTTTAAAATCATATCCTCTCATTCCTTACCACCACCACTTAAGTCTTTTCTATTTCTCTATGAGTGTACTTTCTTTGCTCTATGCTCACCCCACTTCTGTCTTTCCTGTAGAGATGAACCTTTTCCCCACCTCTATTTTCTCTTGGCTTACACTTTACCCACTCCCTCTACTAGGTCCCTCTCTTGTTAGGAGGCACATAATCCTGAGTGTTACTATAGTCTTTCAGACATCTTTTGGTACAGTGAAGAATAGACTAGAAAGGGTTTTATTCTTCTTTGTTCAGCTTCAGACATCAATGTGATTAAATTTAAAGAAAGCAGCAAATCAAATCAAATCAAATCAAATCAAATCAACTTTATTAGGGTCACAAATTGGGCGCACAGGCCCGTCTTACATTCGGCCCTTCCAATCACTCGTCTTTCGTTCATCAGGAGCATTATACATTTACATAGGAAGAAAAATAAACATTGTGAAATGAATGTTGTAAACATAAACAAGGCTAATTACCATGTTATGAGGCCCATCTCCCACCTATCCATACATCACCCCACCCACACAACACGCCCACCTACCCACACACACACGCACCAAGGGACACATACACACCCCACCTACCCACAAACACGCACACCAAGGGACACATACATACCCCACCAACCGACCCATCCCCCTCCCGAACATCCCCCACCCACACACACTGCCCTCACCTGATCCCCCAACCAAAACACACTCGCCACCCACAAACATTCCCCCACCAACCCACACATCCCACGCCCATCCACATACACATCCTAACCCACACATCCTCTCCCCACCCACACCTCAAACCACCCATCCCCCAGCCACATCTCTATCGACAACATATTCCCCACCCAGCATTAAACTTAAGCTTGTTGACATCCCCATGGAGTGTATCCTCAGTGGAGCGGGTGTAGGCCAGCAAACTTGTCTCTGTTCTGCATATGTTGGACACTCCTGCGACAAATTATCTGTCATATTACCAGCTGTCATATTACCAGTTCCACACATATTACACAGTAATATCAACTGCAGAACCCTTGGAGGCCACTAAAACAGTTCATAAATAAACACAAGTATTGTTTGGCACTCATAGAAGTGAGAAGAAGGAAGTAGAGACTAGAGGATGCACTAGACAACATACAAATTGAAAGCTATAGTTACCGACCGGGGCTCGAACCTGTCACCTCCAAATGAGGATGGCGCCTTACTGCAGGAACAAGTGAACATTGTTTGGCACTCATAGAAGTTAGAAGGAAGTAGGGACTAGAGGACACACTAGACAACATAAATATTGAAAGCTATAGTTACCGACCGGGATTCTAACCTGTCATCTCCTATCACCTTGTTCTTGCAGCGAGGGTGTGCCCCCCTCACCACACACACACCACAAAGACCATCCACCCTTTTAAACTTGGATTCTCTATAGCTAACTCTGTGAGAACAGGGTCACCACGAGAAGTTTTGAAGGACAATATTATTAAATTGGTTTCTTTTCATTTTTACTTACAGAATTTAGAATTTCTGTCATGGTTCAGCTGTCTGTTGGCAAGACTTCTTTACCTTCTGTGGGAAGAGAGCACGGTCGTGACAAACATTCAGTGCATCATGAAGAAGGTTCTTGGGAAAATGACCACAGCCCTGGTGTTGCAACTACAGAAGCAACTCACTGCCAGCTGTACATCCAGCTTGATGCTGATTAATGCTGTGCTAACTTGGGATGAAGAAACACATCCTAGAATGTTCCTGGTGACTGATTATATCAGAAGCTGTCTACCTGCGAGCTTTGTTGATGTGCTTGTGGATGTGGCAGGTGGGAAGGTAGGTGTTTGATTGTGGTAGACTTATAGTTTGTTGATGTACTTGTGGGTGTGGCAGGTGGGAAGGTAGGTGTTTGATTGTGGTAGACTTATAGTTTGTTGATGTACTTGTGGGTGTGGCAGGTGGGAAGGTAGGTGTTTGATTGTGGTAGACTTATAGTTTGTTGATGTGCTTGTGCATGTGGCAGGTGGGAAGGTAGGTGTTTGATTGTGGTAGACTTATAGTTTGTTGATGTGCTCGTGGATGTGGCAGTTGGGAAGGTAGGTGTTTGATTGTGGTAGACTTATAGTTTGTTGATGTACTTGTGGGTGTGGCAGGTGGGAAGGTAGGTGTTTGATTGTGGTAGACTTATAGTTTGTTGATGTACTTGTGGGTGTGGCAGGTGGGAAGGTAGGTGTTTGATTGTGGTAGACTTATAGTTTGTTGATGTGCTTGTGCATGTGGCAGGTGGGAAGGTAGGTGTTTGATTGTGGTAGACTTATAGTTTGTTGATGTGCTCGTGGATGTGGCAGGTGGGAAGGTAGGTGTTTGATTGTGGTAGACTTATAGTTTGTTGATGTGCTTGTGGATGTGGCAGGTGGGAAGGTAGGTGTTTGATTGTGGTAGACTTATAGTTTGTTGATGTGCTTGTGGGTGTGGCAGGTGGGAAGGTAGGTGTTTGATTGTGGTAGACTTATAGTTTGTGGATGTGGCAGGTGGGAAGGTAGGTGTTTGATTGTGGTAGACTTATAGTTTGTTGATGTGCTTGTGGGTGTGGCAGGTGGGAAGGTAGGTGTTTGATTGTGGTAGACTTATAGTTTGTTGATGTGCTTGTGCATGTGGCAGGTGGGAAGGTAGGTGTTTGATTGTGGTAGACTTATAGTTTGTTGATGTGTTTGTGGATGTGGCAGGTGGGAAGGTAGGTGTTTGATTGTGGTAGACTTATAGTTTGTTGATGTGCTTGTGGGTGTGGCAGGTGGGAAGGTAAGTGTTTGATTGTGGTAGACTTATAGTTTGTTGATGTGCTTGTGGGTGTGGCAGGTGGGAAGGTAAGTGTTTGATTGTGGTAGACTTATAGTTTGTTGATGTGCTTGTGGATGTGGCAGGTGGGAAGGTGGGTGTTTGATTGTGGTTACTTATAGTTTGTTAGCGTGCTTGTGGATGTGGCAGGTGGGAAGGTAGGTGTTTGATTGTGGTAGACTTATCGTTTGTGGATGTGGAAGGTGGGAAGGTAGGTGTTTGATTGTGGTAGACTTATAGTCGTGTAGGAGTGGCTACTGTGGAAAGTGGATGAGCAGTCGCTGGGCTGATTTACTGAATGACCTCCAAAAGACAGGGAGATTAAGCAATCAAGTCATGACTGTGAATCTGCAACCTTGGCCAGGCTGCAAGAACATCATACCAAAAGTGATGAAGTCAGACAACAATGCTACATAGGGAGGCAAAGAAGTATAGTAAACCAACACAGAAATGGTATTGTCAGCTGCTAAATGCTGAAGAAGTTACTGAGGAGAGGATCTGAGCACTCATGAACTGAATGGTTCGATGTGCAGTGAGGATGATCAGTTAACTAATCAACTGATCTACTTTGGTAATGTGCCTTTGGATGTGGCTGGAAGGGTGTGCAGTAGGAAGGTAAATGATTGATTGTGATAGACTGGTATTTTGTTTATTTGCTTGTGGACGTTGCAAGTGGAAAAGCAGGTGTTTGATTTTGGCAGACTTCTGTTTTATTTCGATTGAAAGTTTGTCAATATATGTCCATATTGTATTAAGTTTTACATTAACTATATGCAGCTTGTTAATGTAGAGCTCAAGTTGTGTCTTGGGCAAAGATAATGTCTGTAGCTTATATCTGGTTGTTATTAACATGGATTTAATTTGATTCATGTTAATTTGCAGACAGTTATAATTTCTCCATATAGTAGATTGTTTTTGTTTGTAACTCATATTGTTTTTGTTTGTAACTCATTACACTTTTCATGACTAGTATGAGAGAGAGAGAGAGAGAGAGAGAGAGAGAGAGAGAGAGAGAGAGAGAGAGAGAGAGAGAGAGAGAGAGAGAGAGAGAGAGAGAGAGAGAGAGAGAGAGCATGTGCATCTGTGTGTTCCTTCATTGTTTATATAAATTTCATTTGTCCAAGGTATTGTTAATCTCATTGGTATCATACATATTTTGAATATTTATAATTCCATCTGTATAACAATAAAATTTAATTTGAATCATAAAGCATTAGAATTGTATTTGTATTATAAATATGTATAACTTCACATGCATCATAAATATTTATAATTACACATGTATCAGTTCAACAAGAGAAATGACTCCAAACCGGAGTTGTTCAAAAGACCTTCAGGACACAGTGAGAACAAGGAACCTGGGAGCACAAGAAAGGTGGACCTTGACATGGAATTTGAGTTATTTGACAAGATCGGGTCGTCTCACTTTAGTGACAACAATGACCTTGATGCGACCTTTGATGTTGAAGATAGCATAAATGATGCTGAAGCTGGGGCAGAGGCTCGTCAAGGTGAGAGCTGTTATTTATTTACTGTTATGTGACAAATTTTGTGATAATTTCTGTGACGGCACTTTTGTATTCGGATGGTGTTGCTCTACAATGATGATTGTGTGGGATGATGAACTATGAGTTATCGACATGGCACTTGATGATAGTAGAAATTAATCTGAAGTGAAAAAAGCTGTGAGAAAGACGGAGAAAGTTGTATGTGGAAAGCTGATACAGTTGGGCATTAACTAATAATATAAGCAACTTCCAACTACATAAGTAAAACAGGAAATCGATACAGTTTGATGAGAAAGGTGAAGACAGGCATGCTTCAGGCAGAGTGGAAGGCTTCCACAAGGAAGGTTTCAGCAATAAAACATAGCATCTGGTGGATTTTTTCCCCCAGGACATGCTGGTCTTGTGGGAAACAAGCAGGCAGACAGATTGGCTGGGTCTGCACGGCTGAGTGGTGTATTGGTACATGATAAGGCAGACATGGTCGGGGTCCTTTGGAATCATGTGTATAGTGTGGAAGAACAGACAGATCATCACGGCTTGGAGGGAATGGTGCTGCAGGGAGTGACCAAAGGATCTGGTGACACTCAGGTCTCTGAGGAAAGGCCAGACGGACACATAATCAGACTTCTACTGGTACCATTAGTATTGGGACTCTTCGCTGGCTGTTGAATATGAGGACTGGACATCGGAATGTCCCGAGCGCTATATTGTCAGTTTTTGACTTAACTCAACTGTGAGTGGCACCTTGCAGTCGTGACAGACCAAAGTATGTGGATTTGAATTTGGCCAAAATTCCATCTCACAATGCCTGGGCAGATCTTCAGAGAACATGTGGTGCCCAAACGACATGTTCCCTCTCTCGGCCTTGCCTTGTGTATTCCAGAGGAAATGGTAACCAGTACATCTGGAACAAGGTAGGTTGCAGACTCTGGCGGCTCAGCGTCAAACCTCCAAGACCTCGCCCCCACGAGCAGGAGGTGAGTAGTGGTCAGACCCTAATCCATTGGGTCTTGACTTAGAAGCGTTCAGCCAAACCCCGCAGGTAAGGGTCGTATACGGGCCCGAACCACTGGGCACATACACCTGTTAATCGCAAGTGTCTGTACCTTGTAAGCGTGTACTACCGTCAGACTCCCCGCCTGACTCGTGCGGATCCTGCGACCAACGGTATAGGCTCGCTAGAGATATTGCTTGTTTGCTGTGAGCAAATCCCCCTGCCTGCCACTGTGCGGATCTCGCGGCCAGCGAGAATAGGCCCACCGGAGATATTGCTCATCTGTTGCAGACAAATCTCCACGACTGAATAAGTAAAGAAACGATAAAAGTAGTGGTATTTCAATTGCGCTTGCGCTCCCACCTATGCTACACCCTTCATGTGTCTTCACAAAGTTGGACTAGAGTCAAGCTCAACAGGGTCTTCTTTCCCCGCTGATTCTACCAAGCCCGTTCCCTTGGCTGTGGTTTCGCTAGATACTAGATAGGGACAGTGGGAACTCAACTACATTACCAAAAAACATATGACAGAAGAGTTGAATGACATGATTGTCAATGTGTGCTCTACACCAGGCATCTATAGAGGAAGAAGTCATGTGACAAATTTGGTCACCATTTCTGTGATGGTACTTATTATTTAGTGCTAAATATTTGATATTGGTCCATTGTTACATTTGAGTGCTCTCTTTTCGACAATAACCATTTTTATTATTCCATTGTTGTCTCTTAAAAAAGTATGTTGTTCCACCGGGAGCACAAAAAGCACACACATGCTGTGATTGTAATGGACTCAAGGGCATGCAGAGCAAGGTGAAGACAAGCATGCTTTGTGCAGATTGGCATGCTTCAAGTAATACATCAAAGATTAGGAGCATTAATTGGATTTTTTCCCCCAAGCGCATGCTGGTATATTGGGAAACGAGCAGACGGTCGCATTGGCTGGATCAGCACCTCTGGGTGGGTATTGGTGCACAATAAGGCAGATGTGGTCAGGCCCCCCATGGGATTGATTGCATAATGTGGAAGAATAGATAACCACCATTGTCTGGAGGGAATGGAGTAGCAGGGAGTGATCAGAGGATCTTGCCGACACTCAGTACTCCGAGGAAAGGCCAGATGGACACATAATCAGATTGCAACTAGTACTATTAATATTGGGACTCTTCGCTGGTTTTAAAGATGAGGCACTGAGTACGTAAGGGAATCTCCTGAGTGCTGTGATGTCGATTCTTGACTCAACTCAGCTAAGAAAATTTTGGCGTTTAGTTTATTTTAGTGCTATCCTTTAAACTGAATAATAGCAAACCGTGACCACCAACGCTTTTCAGTATGATGATGATGTATTATAGAATATGATTTATAAATTGACTGTATAATATTCTTTAAAACATTCATTAAATTCTATTTTCCAGTACTGTCTTTTAGATAATTACCTTTTGGTATGGTATATTCCAGTGCTGTCTTTATGACAGGAACTAATTGGTATGTTCCAGCGCTGTCTTTGTGAAAGTGATCAGTTAGTATATTCCAGTAGTGACTTTTAGACCTTGACCAGTTGGTATATTTCAGTCTTTATGACAGCAACAAGGCATATTCCAATATCGTCTTTTAGAATTGTGTTATTCAACCGCCCTCCCCCCACCCTCATTCACATACACTCACTCACACCTTCACAAACACTCTTACATACAGAATAATTGTCTAATGTTTATTTTAAAAAAAATGTTTATACATTAATTTCCCTGTGATAAGCATAAGAGACTCACATTGAGAGAATTATTCCTGGTCTTTCTTCAGACATCAGTGATTTCTTGAGCAAGGAGAGCTTGACTGAAGCTGATCTAGTGCAGATTCTGTGTTCCGAAGTGTTGTGCCGGATAACAGCATATGATCGGCGGCAGCTGGATGGAACCAGTAACCATAATCTAATCAGGGCAGGGATGGACATAGATCATGTGGTCACAAGGTTATTGAGGCTCATCAGCCCTGAGTGTTATGATCCCAGCCAAAATGTCTGTGTGCACTTGGTAAGCAACATTCTGTCTGTCTGTCTGTCTGTCTGTCTGTCTGTCTGTCTGTCTGTCTGTCTGTCTGTCTGTCTGTCTGTCTGTCTGTCTGTCTGTCTGTCTGTCTGTCTGTCTGTCTGTCTGTCTGTCTGTCTGTCTGTCTGTCTGTCTGTCTGTCTGTCTGTCTGTCTGTCTGTCTGTCTGTCTGTCTGTCTGTCTGTCTGTCTGTCTGTCTGTCTGTCTGTCTGTCTGTCTGTCTGTCTGTCTGTCTGTCTGTCTGTCTGTCTGTCTGTCTGTCTGTCTGTCTGTCTGTCTGTCTGTCTGTCTGTCTGTCTGTCTGTCTGTCTGTCTGTCTGTCTGTCTGTCTGTCTGTCTGTCTGTCTGTCTGTCCTCAGTTGTCTGATGTCACTTTTCCTATTGAACACTTGCCAGTAAGTGTGAGAGAGGTAGGGGCGTAGGCCGTCTAGTGTTGATATCTTCTCTTCCTGTTCCATCATCTTGATCGTCATAATTATCTTCATCATGGAAGTTGCCGAAAGTTAAGAGCACTTGCGCTTTAAACTTCCAGTATGCTGATGATGGCGTAATGGGTTCAACTCCCTACTGTTCAGTTAAACTGAAATGTTGGGGGCGTACCTCAGCCATATCCTGTTATTCTCTGTCTTTTACCAATTTCAAAACAATATTCCACTTTTTCTCTCAGTGACATGAACACAATCTGTTGACTGGCCTTTCTTTTGTGTCTTCACATCTTTAAGAACATCTGCTTTGTTAGTTTAGTCTACACATCACTGTTTTAATTCCTTTTATTGTCTATTAGTAGAGGTGATTGAAATGACAGGAAATCTTATACTGGGTAACAGTCCAAGTTCTTACAGCTTATCTTTTGTTTAGGGAAAACAAAACATTCTAAAGTTTGCAGTTATAAAAACTATACACCTTCAAACATTGTAACATTTGCGGTTACAAAAACTATACACCTTCAAAATTTTAACAGTTGCAGGTACCAAAACTATACATTTTGAGACATTTTGAAGTTTGCAACTACCAAAATATTCTTCAACAAGTGAATCGGTACAATTATCTCAGAACAGTCATCACATCTGATGGGAGATGCCTTGAAGAGATTAGAACAAGAATTGCCATGGTGAAAGTAGCCTTTAGCAAAATGAAAAACATTCTGACCAATAAAAAGATGTCAATTGAAACAAGAAAAAGAGTGTTGAGGGGATACATAGAGCCTGTTCTTTTGTATGGATGTGAAACTTGGACAATGTGTAGTCAAGCTGAAAAACATCTGATGGCTGCAGAAATGTGGTTTCTGAGGAAAATGCAAAGAATAACATGGACAGACAGAAAAACCAATGACCAAGTACTACAGGAGACAAATGAAAATTGTAAATTGATTAGAGAAATTAGACGTAGACAGTCAAAATGTTTTGGGCATGTTATGAGAAGAAATGAATTGGAGAACTTAGTGACAACTGGCAAGATCGAAGGGAACAGACCAAGAGGTAAGACCGAGAGGAAAATACCTGGATGGCTTGGCCACATGGCATGGACGGGACAGGAACACGGAGCTGATCCACGACTCTGGTGATCGAGTGAAATGGCTAGTCATGACCGCCCACGCTTTCCGGCATGGCACATGATTGATTGATTGAATTACCAAAACTATACATCTTCAAACATTACAGTTTTAAATTACCAAAAGTATACACTTTCAAAATTAATATTCTTGTCATTAGGTAGTTGGGTTGGTTGGGGATACAGATAGACAGAACGAGAAATTGTGACAAGTCTCTTGGTTTAGTCCTGTAAGAAGAGAATGTATACACCATACTTGATATGTTTCAGTTGTTGGCTATCTCCAAGTATTTTCTTACTTGTGACCATGAAGTCACCCTCAAGAACATTAAATTGATTCTTACAGCCTTCAAGTAAGTCATAAAACAATTCATAAATCTGCTTTATCTTTCTGTCCACTTGTGATGTTGTTTGTCAACTTGTGATCTTGTTGTGCATCCACTTGTGATGTGTGTCCACTTACAATATTGTTGTGTGTCAACTTGTGATTTTGTTATGTGTCCACTTGTTATGTTGTTGTCTGTCCACTTACTATTTGTTGTCTGTCCACTTATAAGCTTGTTGTGAGTCCACTTCTGATCTTGTTGTGTCTACTTCTGATCTTGTTATGTGTCCATCTCTGGCCTTACTCTTTGTCCATCTCTGATCTTATTGTCTGTCCATTTCTAATGTTATTGTCTTTCCATTTATGATCTTATTGTCTGTTCATTTCTGATTTTATTGTCTTTCCATTTCTGATCTTATTGTCTGTCCACCTCTGATCTTATTGTCTGTTCATTTCTGATTTTATTATCTGTCCATCTCAGGTCTTATTGCCTGTCCATTTATGAGTTTGCTGTCTGATCATTTCTGAGTTTGTTGTGTGTCCACTTCTGAACTAATTTTCTGTCTACTTCTGAGGTTGTTTTACACTGTGGTTTAATTTTATTGTCTTATTTTATTCTACTTCAACTCTGGGTTGTTATTAATTAATTGAATGACGGAGCATCTAGCAGCTGTACCTCCCAAAGTCAGTTTGCTGACAATAAGTCCTCTTTCTAGTTTTCCTTTCAGATCCTGGACTAATGTAGACCCATTTCTGTTGTCCTGTCGGGTCTCATACATCTGTTGTCCAAAATTGTATTGGATCCATGTTTTTCATCACAGTAGATTAATGTTGTCTCCCTAGCGAAGGGAGTAAGGACTCTGTTCATAATCCCGTATGCCCACGTACGAAACACAGCTGCGCGAGATTCGGCAGTGGATCGTGTCGCGTTAGTTTCTTATGGAAAGTGTGTGAGCCGGTAATTAGAAAGCAATGGCAAACTACTGATCCTTGTCTGTCATCACATCAGATCTATGTCGGAGACAATATTAACCTTTGTAGGTGAAGTATAAGCAAAGCCATTTTGTTGCTGGAATGACAGCCTCAGTCTCTATTCACGTGCTCATTTACTCATCCTGTGACCCTGAGAGTGGGACATAAGAGTGTTATGATGGAAAAGACCTGCACTATTCTCTGTCCTACACAACACACGTGTGTGGAAATACTGCATTCTCATTCTGGCTGGCTGGCCCACCCACCAAGCCACTCATCCACCAAGCCACTCACCCACCAAGCCACCCACCCACTCATTCACTCACTTTCTCACCCACTCATTCACTCACTTTCTCACCCACTCATTCACTCACTTTCTCACCCACTCATTCACTCACTCATTCACCCACTCACTCACTCACCCACCCACCCACCCCACTCACTCACCCACCCCACTCACTCACCCACCCACCCACCCACTCAATCACCCACCCACCCACCCACCCACCCACCCACTCATCCTATAGCTCTGAGCATGGCTCATAGAAGTGTCATGATGGAAGTCTCCCGCGCTGCTCCCTGTCCCCAGCAATGTGCACATATGAGGAATTACTACATTGTCATTGTGAAAGTTGTCATTTACTACACTCTGTTCTAAGGAAATACTACATTGTCATTGTGAAAGTTGTCATTTACTACACTCTGTTCTAAGGAAATACTACATTGTCATTGTGAAAGTTGTCATTTACTACACTCTGTTCTAAGGAAATACTACATTGTCATTGTGAAAGTTGTCATTTACTACACTCTGTTCTAAGGAAATACTACATTGTCATTGTGAAAGTTGTCATTTACTACACTCTGTTCTAAGGAAATACTACATTGTCATTGTGAAAGTTGTCATTTACTACACTCTGTTCTAAGGAAATACTACATTGTCATTGTGAAAGTTGTCATTTACTACACTCTGTTCTAATCAGTATTGACTCCTGCCTCTTGTTCTAGCTCAGAAACCACATTATGATTTTAGCCATGAGGCACAGATCCATCAGAATACACTGTTACACCATCTACCCCAGCATGAGAATCTTTCACATCCTCTTTAAATATATTTTTTTTAACTTAATTTGCAGGCAGACAGCGAAAGAACTTGTGAAGGATCAGCAGGTGTGTTGTCAGCTTCTCTCACACCTGCGCTACATCATACCACACCTTAGTGCTGAGAACACTACCCCGAGATTGAAGTTTTGTCGTGATGTGTTCCTCAAATTTGTGTCAGATTTCTGGTATGTTCGTGCAAAAATTGAAATATTTCCTTGATCAGTATTTTTATTTTTGGTGTGTTTACTGGTTGTTGCTAATTCTTTTCTTTGTGTTTAGATTCTGTTTGGTGTTTGTAATATTTTATATCATCATCATCAAGTGCCATGCAGACAGACGTGATTTGTACCAGTCTCGAATCAGGTCTGTCTTCTTGTCCCGACCAGCCATGCTGCCAACCTCTTAAATATTTTTTTTGCGCCATCCTCTCCTGTACATCATCTCCCCAGCAAAATTATCACTCCCTTTAAATATTTTGCAGGCACAGATCCATCAGAATACACTGTTACATCATCTACCCCAGCATGAGAATCTATCACATCCTCTTTAAATATATTTTTTTGCAGGCACAGATCCATCAGAATACACTGTTACACCATCTACCCCAGCATGAGAATCTATCACATCCTCTTTAAATATATTGTTTTGCCTTCACTCGCTTTGAACTCAAGCATAGTCCATATACATGCTACCGCATCTAGTGGACTGGACTGAATTTTGCGTGTGGATTAGCTTTCCCTATTACCATTGTCCCTCGCTATCAGGAGAACCCACTCTGACTTCTGATGTACTAGTAATTTAGGACAAGTCAACATTTTAGTTCACCTGACAGATGTAAGGGTTGAACCCGCTACCTTGGCATCAGGACACACCAGATGTTTAAGAACGAGCGCTCTTATCCATTCAACCTTGCTGATCTCCCTTTAGATATACATTTTTTGTCCTATGTGATTGTAACATGCACAATTGATGAACGAAAGATGAGTGATTGGAAGGGCCGAATGTAAGATGGGCCTGCGTGCCCAATTTATGACCCTTTGAAAATAAAGTTTATCATTTGTTCATATTATCTCTCGAATGTAAACTTAATTTGCAGGCAGACAGCGAAAGAACTTGTGAAGGATCAGCAGGTGTGTTGTCAGCTTCTCTCACACCTGCGCTACATCATACCACACCTTAGTGCTGACGAAGACAGCACCTCTGACGAGTTGAAGTTTTGTCGTGATGTGTTCCTCAAATTTGTGTCAGATTTCTGGTATGTTCTGTGACTACAAAATATTGAAATATTTCCTTGATCAGTATTTTTATTTTTGGTGTGTTTACTGGATTGTTTGCTTAAATTGTTTTCTTTGTGTTTAGATTCTGTTTGGTGTTTGTAATATTTTATATCATCATCATCAAGTGCCATGCAGACAGACGTGATTTGTACCAGTCTCGAATCAGGTCTGTCTTCTTGTCCCGACCCAGCCATGCTGCCAAACCATCAAAGTATTTATCCCTTTGTCTTTCTCTTGCTCTCCTCCCATCAAGCTTGCCGGTTGTCACCAAATTTTCAGGTCCACTTCTCCTCATAACATGTCCAAAAAATCTTGACCGTCTATGTCTAGTTTCTCCAATCACTCTTCATATTTAATTTGTCTCTTGAAGGACTGTCTCATTTGATTGTCTGGAAGAGGATAATGAAAGTAGAACATTTTATTACATGGTAAGTGAGTAAAGTACATGTCCCTTCTACACTCCTTTCGGGCAATGGGCATATGGTGCTTGTCCCATATGTCTCTAGATCCATCAACACTGGATGGGGAGGTGTTGTCAGTGTCATACTGGCCGCCTTCACTTCCCCAGACATTTCCTGGTACCCATTTTCAGCTGGATCGACCTGGGAACACAGGCCAAGCCACTGGATGGTGGTGATGATGATGATGGGGATGATGATGATGATTATGGGAATGATGATGGGAATGATGATGAGGATGATGGTGGTGATGATGATGATAATGACAGTGGTGATAATGATGATGCTGGTGATAATGCTGATGATGATTATGATGGTGGTGATGATGGGGATGATGATGATGATGATGGAAATGATGATGATGGGATAGTGATGATGATGGCAATGATGATGATGAGAATAATGATGATGATGATGGGGATAATGAGAATGATGATCATGGGGGTGGTGGTGATGATGATGGGAATGATGAATGATGGGGATGGTGATGGTGTTGGTGATTATGGTGATGATGCTAAAGGTGATGGTGAGATGAAGATGATGATGAAAATAATGCAATCCAGATTTTCAAAGCAGTTATGGGCATCTGGGACAGAAAGAGTTACACATCTGTGACTTGACATAGTTAAAAACTTATATTAAAAACCATGACTTTACATAGGCAACATTTTTTCAAACTTACACAAGAATGGAAAGCTTGTTTATGTAGCAATATGATTTTGTCCATTCTTTCATAATTCAAAAATTTCAATATTTAGCTGTTGTATAGTTATTATATTATAGTTATAGCAAAATCAGAAGCTGAATTACAAGACCACATGAATAGTCTAAACGAAATGTGTAGGGAACATAACATGAAAATTAGCACAAGCAAAACAGAGGTAATGACTATAACTAAAGAAGAACAAACAGCAACAATTCACCTAAACGAACATCCCTTGAAACAAGTAAAGAGCTTCAAGTACCTAGGAAGTATAATATCATCAAATGGCAGATCAGAAGACGAGATCGAAAATAGGTGCAATAAGGCAAATCAACTCATTGGACAAATGGCACCAATACTAAAGAACAAACATGTATCAATAACTACTAAGAAAGCACTTTACAACACAATCTTCCTACCAACTCTCTGCTACCAATGCCAAACCTGGACAATGACAGAAAAAGAGAAAAGAAAAATCACAACAACAGAAATGAGGTTTCTGAGAAGAATACTCAACGTATCAAGAAGAGATAAGATCAGAAATGAAGAAATCAGGACTAAAGTAGGGGTTAAAGCTGCTCTAGATTTTATTAGAAAGCAGCAAGTCAAATGGTTTGGCCATGCAAGTAGGCTACCAGTCAACAGCATGCCACAACAAGCAATGATGTACAGACCAGATGGAAACAGAGGAAGAGGCCGACCACGTAAACGTTGGACTGAGGGAATAACAGAATCCATGGGAATGTCGATATACGAAGCCCATAACCGGGCACTCTCACGAAGTTTATACTTCACCTCGACACCGCAAGGTACAAGAGGAACATGATGAGATGAGATAGTTATTATTTAACATGAGTGACCTGTATGGATTAGGAATATCTTGGACACAGCAGAGATATGGTATCTAAGATGAATGTTGCAAATACCTTGGACAGCCAGAGTGACTACTAACAATGATTGATTTATTTGGTTGTTTCGGGATTTGAGGTTTGACGAACCGACTACTGGCAATGCTGATAATATTCTGTTTCAAACCTTGGGCCTTTTCCACGTCGAATTGGAAGCACTAGACTCGAGTTTCGCTCTCGTTTGAGCTCATCAGTAGTGCATATCCCTGACTTGACCTGGGATCAAAATCCAGATTACTGGTGTGTGAGGCGGGTGTGTAACCACTTGACCACTGGACATGACCAAATTATGATAAGAATTACAACTGTCTACGTCTAATTTCTCTAATCAGTTGACAGTTCTCCTTTGTTTCTTGTAGGACTTGCTCATTGGTTTTTCTGTCTGTCCATGGTATTCTTTGCATTTTTCTCAGAAACCAAATTTCCACAGCCATCAGATGTTTTTCAGCTTATCTGCTCATTGTCCATGCTGCACATTCATACGAAAGTACAGGTTCTATGTAGCACTTCAACACTCTTTTTCTTGTTGCAATTGACGTCTTTTTCTTGGTCAGTATGTTTTCCATAGAGCCCATAAGGGAAGCAAACAATAGTACTGTAACATACCATGCATGCCATAATGGGTGACTAAGGAGGGTTGGCTCAGGACTGACTGCCCCATCCTGTAGAAAACTTTATCTGCAAATTTCAACCAGCCATGACTGAGTTTAAAGTGAATGGCTTGGCAAGAGTTGGTTATGGGAAAAATTCAGTAGCAGAAATCGGCCACATCATGCCACACACGTTGACATTTTAGTTACTATTAACTTTATCATGAATATTAGAGATACCACTAATAAACACATATATCACTGAGGAAATAACAAATATAAAGTGTAAAGATAAATGAAAATCTGGAATTTGTAAACCTTTCTTTGTTATATTTTTCAGGCGCCTGGCATCTGACAGCACCCCCCTTCTGAAGTATGAGATTGCCCAAACTCTTTTGGACTTACTGAAGGTGAGGGCCGAAAGTATGTTGGGCTAAGTGAAGATAAGTGTGAAAAATATGTTGTGTCAACTGAAAGTGTGTTGAGCTAACTGAAGATAAGTATGAAAGGTATGTTGTGTCAACTGAAGATGTGTTGGGCTAACTGAAGATAAGTGTGAAAGATGTGTTGTATCAACTGAAAGTGTGTTGAACTAACTGAAAATAAGTGTGAAAGATATGTTGTGTCATCTGAAAGTGTGTTGAGCTAATTGAAGATATGTGGGAAAGATATGTTGTGTCAACTGAAAGTGTGTTGAGCTAACTGAAGATAAGTATGAAAGGTTTGTTGTGTCGATTGAAAGTGTGTTGAGCTAACTAAAGATAAGTGTGAGAGATGTGTTGTGTCACCTGAAAGTGTGTTGAGCTAACTGAAGATAAGTGCGAGAGATATGTTGTGTCAACTGAATGTGTGTTGAGCTAACTGAAGGTAAGTGGTAAGGATATGTTGTGTCACCTGAAAGTGTGTTGAGCTAACTGAAGATAAGTGCGAGAGATATGTTGTGTCAACTGAATGTGTGTTGAGCTAACTGAAAATAAGTGGTAAAGATATGTTGTGTCACCTGAAAGTGTATTGATTGGTTACTTTACTTTACTTGATTGATTACTTTACCTACTTGACTGATTACTTTACTTACTTGATTGATTACTTTAATTACTTGATTGATTACTTTACTTACTTGATTGATTACTTTACTTGATTGATTACTTTACTTACTTGATTGATTACTTTACTTACTTGATTGATTACTTAACTTACTTGATTGATTACTTTACTTACTTGATTGATTACTTTACTTACTTGATTGATTACTTTACTTACTTGATTGATTACTTTACTTACTTGATTGATTACTTTACTTACTTGATTGATTACTTTACCTACTTGATTGATTACTTTACTTGATTGATTACTTTACTTAACTTGATTGAGTACTTTACTTACTTGATTGATTACTTTAACTACTTGATTGATTACTTTACTTACTTGATTGATTACTTTACTTACTTGATTGATTACTTTACTTACTTGATTGATTACTTTACTTGATTGATTACTTTACTTACTTGATTGATTACTTTACTTGATTGATTACTTTACTTACTTGATTGATTACTTTACATACTTGATTGATTACTTTACTTACTTGATTGATTACTTTACTTACTTGATTGATTACTTTACTTACTTGATTGATTACTTTACATACTTGATTGATTACTTTACTTACTTGATTGATTACTTTACTTACTTGATTGATTACTTTACTTACTTGATTGATTACTTTACTTGATTGATTACTTTACTTGATTGATTACATTACTTACTTGATTGATTACTTTACTTGATTGATTATTTTACTTACTTGATTGATTACTTTACTTACTTGATTGATTACTTTACTTGATTGATTACTCTACTTACTTGTATTGATTAATTTACTTACTTGATTAATAAGATAAGTGTGAGAGATGTGTTGTGAGAGATTTATTGTTATAGAGTACTAGCTGACCCGGCCCGGATCTGTCTGTCTGTCTGTCTGTCTGTCTGTCTGTCTGTCTGTCTGTCTGTCTGTCTGACCCGGCCAGGCTTCGCCCAGCTCCTGGTGGGTAGCATCTAATTTAATTCATATAAGTAGTCATATAAGCTCCCGTTCCCGTTCCCGACTATCTGTCTGTCTGTCTGTCTATCTGTCTATCTGTCTGTCCGACCCGGCCCGACTTCGCCCAGGCCCTGGTGGGGAGCATCTAATTTAATTTGTATAAGTAGTCATATAAGCTTCCGTTCCCGACTATCTGTCTGTCTGTCTGTCTGTCTGTCTGTCTGACCCGGCCCGGCTTCGCCCAGCCTCTGGAGGGGAGCATCTCATTTAATTCATATAAGTAGTCATATAAGCTGCCGTTCCCGACTATCTGTCTGTCTCTATCTGACCCTCGGCGGCTTCGCCCAGCTCCTGGCGAGGAGCGTCTCATTAAATTCATATAACAAAAAAAAAATTAACTTAATAATGTCCTTCCACACACCATCCATTATATTTTAATGAAAACTGTTTTTAATCACCTACATGACTGTAGATAACTTCTTTAAACATAAAAAGATGAGTTAGAAAATTTTCACTATTTAAATAGATGCATTATTTTTATGAAAACTTTGAAAATGCCTTAAAGATTATATCATTATTTATTATAACACATATGCCTGTAAATAACTGTAGACAAAGAGTTTATAAACCTTTGAAAACAATGCAACAATCTATATATAAAATATATAGCAATGCTATTAAAAGTTATGCCCCTTGAAATAACTTTTCTTAAGTTAAATCCCCTCGCTATATATAAATGATAATGTAAATTAAAATATTAAATTTTAGTAAGTAAATAGCTGATTGTACACTAACAAACTATGAAAGTTGGCTGCACTGGAATGAAAGGAAAATATGTAGAAAATTTCATCTCAATCAGATGGAACGTTATCGAACACATCAAATACATCCCTACATACATTCTCTTTTATATATATAGATTTAAATTTTTATGTTTTCCAGCATGACCCTGACTGTACCTGGGGTCACCTGCAAATTGCTTCATCAGATGATGGAGCACAGGGATCTAGTCTCTGCACAGTTTTCCAGCACTTTCCGAAGCTCTTGACTGAGGGCAACATTGTGCTAAGAACTCTGGTTGCTGAGTCTCTTAAATGGTACAGTTTTATTATAATATTTATAGGCATTTGTTGCCTCTGCTGCTGCTGTAGTTGCTGCTGCAGCTGTTGTGGTTGTTGCTGCAGCTGTAGTAGTAGTTGTTGTTGATGTTATGGTTGTTATTACTACTTTTGCTTTTGTGATAGTTGTCGCTGCTACTGTTGCCTCTGCTGCTATTATTTCCTCTGTTTCTGTTGTTTTTATTGTTGTTACCACTGCTGGTGTTGTGGTTGTTCCTGCTGTTGCTTTTGTGATAGTTGTTGCTGCTGCTGTAGTTGTTGCTGTTATGGTTGGTTTTGCTACTGTTGCTTTTATGGTAGTTGTTGCTGTTGCCTCTGTTACTGTTGTTTCTTCTGTTACTGTCATTTTCATTGTTGTTACCACTGCTGGTGTTGTTTTGTTGTTGCTATTTTTATTGCTATTGTTAATAAAAATTTGTGTATGAAACAGGCCTTCACATATTCTAAGCCATTGCATAATGAGGTGAGGGTGACAGTTCCCTTTCTCGGCACCTCTCCTTCCCAGACATTACCCAGACAGCTCTGAAACCACTCTGTTTGAGATGTAGTTTCTGAGACGAATATTGCAAATTCCTTGGATGGCCAAAGTAGCTGCCAAAGATTGCCTGGAAGAGTCGGATAAAAGTAGAAGATTAAATTAAACAGAGCTACTTAACTTCATGCCGGTCTCTCTGGCTGAGGGGTTACATGACTTTCTCCGTAATCCCGTTTATCCACACAGGGTCTCGCAGCAAGGCGAGAATTGGAAGCAGTTCGACCCACGCTAGTGACTTGCGGGATAATGAGCCGGCCGCTCAGAAAGCAATGGCAAACTACTGAGCATAATCTTGCCAAGAAATCAACATACAGCTGAAAGATGCTGATGTTGACAGCGATGTCCTGTAAAGGATATGCAAAACATTTATTTACTTAACGTCATATTATGAGTAAATAGCAAACAAGTTAAAATATGTCATTCACATAGTGGTATAAGTTATTTGTGATTTTCTTGTTTGGCAGGTTACTTGTTCGGTGTGATAATAAAGGCTGTGAGACCTTCAGAGATAAATCAACACAGAAAAGAGCATTTGAGCGAGTGTTCGAATTATGTAGTGAGCTGCTAGATATTCAGGTAAATGGATATGTTCTCTGGAAATATTAGTCTTGACAATGTACTCAGTATCCTCAAAGCAGGTTGTTCAATTCTTGGACTAGTTTTGTATATTAACTATTTCAGTGCCAGAAGGTTTAACATCAGATTTCCCAGGGGGAAATTTGTGTGTGTGTGTGTGTTCGTTCACTTTGAATTAAAGCGTTGTCCATGCATGGGGATCTTCTTCTAGTGCACTAAACTGATTTTTGCATGTGGATTAGCTTTCCTTATTACCAGTGTCCCTCTCAGGGGGAAATAACTACAATTTACAAAAAATCTTAAGTGCATGTAAAAGTAAAGTACCCTTTTACATGTCTTGAGAGGTGTATTTGTGCCAGCCCCATATTTTTATAGACCAAGCGGGAATTGATAAGTCATGTGGTCAGTATCATGTTAGCCGTTAGTAGTTAAATATGGCCGAATAGATAAGCGCGCTTGTTCTTAAAACATCTGGTGTACTGATGATAAGGTAGTGGGTTCAATCCCTACATTGGTCAGATGGACTGAAATGTTGACTTCTTGTTCTTGACTTGGGGACATAAATTACAAGTACCTCAGAAGTCAGAGTGCCTGGTTATAGGGAAAATAATCCACACGCAAAATCAGTCCAGTGCACAAGTAGTAGTAGCACATGTATGGAATATGCTTGAGTTTAAAGCGAGCGAAAATAAGAAAAGTCTCGTTAGAATGAGAACCAATATATACACTTCTTCTTCTTCTTCTTCTTCTTCTTCTTCTTCTTCTTCTTCTTCTTCTTCTTCTTCTTCTTCTTCTACTTCTTCTTCTTCTTCTTCTTCTTCTTCTTCTTCTTCTTCTTCTTCTTCTTCTTCTTCTACTTCTTCTTCTTCTACTTCTTCTTCTTCTACTTCTTCTTCTTCTTCTTCTTCTTCTTCTTCTACTTCTTCTTCTTCTTCTTCTTCTTCTTCTTCTACTTCTTCTTCTTCTTCTTCTTCTTCTTCTTCTTCTTCTACTTCTTCTTCTTCTACTTCTTCTTCTTCTACTTCTTCTTCTTCTTCTTCTTCTACTTCTTCTTCTTCTACTTCTTCTTCTTCTACTTCTTCTTCTTCTACTTCTTCTTCTTCTACTTCTTCTTCTTCTTCTTCTTCTTCTTCTTCTTCTTCTTCTTCTTCTTCTTCTTCTTCTTCTTCTTCTTCTTCTTCTTCTTCTTCTTCTTCTTCTTCTTCTACTACTTCTTCTTCTTCTTCTTCTACTTCTTCTTCTTCTTCTTCTTCTTCTTCTTCTTCTTCTTCTTCTTCTTCTTCTTCTTCTTCTTCTTCTTCTTCTTCTTCTTCAGCGTTCCGAGGCATTGAGGTTCTTTGCTGCAGATACAGTCCGTCTCCATTCGTCTGTCTGGTTGACCTTCTCTTGCCAGTGGTTGATTCCAAGTGATTGTAGGTCTGTATATATATTATCTCTCCACCGCCTTCTTGGTCTACCTCGGGGTCTACGATAATTTATTTCCTGAGTGTAAGCGAGTTTTGTTTCCCTATTATCTTCCATTCTTTCTCTATGCCCCAGCCATTGTAGTCTATTTGCCTTCATGATACCAGTGATTAGCGGGGACTTAACAGATCTAATATATACACTATTTTCTATAATTATTATTTTTACAAATTTAATTATTTAAATACACCTCAGAATATTTGTGATAGGCAAAGCAAACTTAGGGGCACAATTGTGGCTCATTAGAGCAAGTATAATTCGACATGTGCCTTAATATGATCATCATATCAAAATGATGATAAACTTTGACCTGCTAAATAACTTAACTGAATAACCACATTACTGCACATGCTATCAGTTTTAGAATCTTTCACAAAGTCCTTGAAATCAGAATAACCATCACCTAAAAATTGTTTAAAATGATAATCTGATGTAAATCAATGAGGTAGATAACCAGTGAGCATTACTATTTCTAAAATCAGAAAATGAATCACTGTTTAATAGTTAAAATAAAAATTATCTGGGGAACTACATGCATTTTGTTCACCATTTTGGAAGGGCAGATATTTTTCCAGTGTAAATTTTCATTTACCGGGCACTAAAATTGCGGAAATTATGGGAAATGAAACAAATAACGCACTGTCAGCTTTGAGCCAATTAATGGGCTCATGGCAGGCTAGGGTAGTTCAGTTTAGCCGATAAAGTGACTCATAGCAGTGAATCAGTTAAATGTGTACATGCAGACTTATAACATGTATGTGAGGCTGGGCAGATAAAGATATAGAGATATTGACATGTGGGTATGCATATTAAAAGTGATAAAATGTTAAATGCAGATTTGTAACATGTATGTGAGTCTGGGCAAAGAAAAAGAGAAAGATATACTGCATAAGGGCATGCATATTGGAAGTAATAAAATGTTAAATTTAGTAGTAACATTTCTCAGTTGTTCCTTTGCTCGCTAAAATAATTATTGTTTGTTTTTACTGAAAACTGAAATGTTAAATTTAGTAGTAACATTTCTCAGTTGTCCCTTTGTTTGCTGAACTAATTATTGTTTTTATTTACTGAAAAATGAAGCAAGGTAACCTAAGTGACCAGCGATGGCAAGATGAATTACATAATCGTCAGGCCACCTGCTTACAGTCTTTGTTGACCATCATTGTGACCAGTCCAGTCTGTGAGAAGCCCTGTCTGCTTGGACTCTGTCAGGTGGTAGCTGAAAGAAACATTCCCCTGGATATGGTTAGGAAGGTGAGTAATGCCCTAACATAATGTTCTACTGGGAGAAAGAATGTATATAAACTATATCGTGTAAAATAGAAAAGTATAACACTGTACATTCATGGAGTGTTATGATTTTCATAAATAATTTTTGTTTGCTATTATTTATCATGTAATGTCAGCACGGCTGAGAGGTTTAACACAATTAACTGTTTATTTAAGTGCCATGGGATGATTAATCATCTTAAGTGACTTCCCGTGTCTGCCACGGGCATATATATTGCCGAAATGTTGTTTTTGCGTTATAATACAAAATGTCTGCTGCCATATTAACAACTTTGAAGTCATAACTGTGACACACCCCTTCTTCCCATTATTCGCCATCCTGTGTTGTTTGGCTCAGAATCTGTTAAAACTTTCTTTTCTGTCGTGGGATCATTCCCCACACATTTGTAACTTGGACTTCAAGCTGGCTTTCCATTCAGAAAGCACTGGCAAACTACTGAACATAAAATTGCCAATAAAAGCTGGATGTAATTACAATGACCTACAAAGAACATAACTAATATATACATGTCATGAGATCCGCCCTGAAAGGTCAAAAAGACAAAAAAGAGAGGGAAAAAAATTACTTGGATAAGCAGGTTAAAAATAAAGATAATATGGAAAAGTAGAGCCATGGTGGTGCAGTGGCTGATGATACGCATGGGTGGCCATGGTTCAGCATCTCACACAATCACTGGGCTTGCATCAGATCTGTGTGGCTGTGCTAATTGAGCATAGTCTGGTAAGAATGAGGCAGCGAGGTGTGACGAGGGGATCTGGCCGACGATCGACGCTCAGAGGAAAGGCGAGACGGACATATAACCAGATTGCTACTGGTACTATTAGTGTTGGGACTCTTCGCTGGCTGCTGAGGATGGGGACGGAGCACTTATGGGAATGTCCCGAATGCTGTGATGTCAGTTCCTAAATCAATCAATCAATTGAGCCCTTTGGCCAAGCCATCTATGTATTTATCTTTTTGTCTTCCTTTTGCTCTTTTCCCATCCAGTTTGGCAGTTGTTACTAAGTTTTCATGTTTATATATCCAGTCATAACATACCCACACATTTAATCTGTCTGCTTCTAATTTCTCTAATCAGTGTAATTTTCATCTGCCTTATTTGCTTTTCTATTTTCCCCTGGTATCCTGTGCATTTTCCTCAGAAATCATATTCCTAATGCTGTTGGATGCATTTCAGCTTGCTTAGTGTGTTTTAAAAGGGCTGAGAATTAAAGGTTGCTTGCCATAAGTGTCACCATGTATTGGCTATAGGATATTTTGTCACCTTCGATAGTTAAAATTCCATTGTTTTAAATCAATCAGGCGCCATCTCCACAATGAAGGTTGGCTAAAATAGATCTCTAACATTCTCTGATTCTTCCCCTTTATACACTCCGATAGATTACTGTTTGTTCATCTCTTGATGTTATCTTCCCACTTGTACCATTGTCTACCTGTTGATTGCATTCTTTCAACTCATCTCTCCAGTAGTGTATTTTGTGTGAGTGCTGTGTCTTTTAATATGGCCAAATTACTTAACCTGTCTTGTTTTTATTTCTTTCATCAACTTCTTTTCATTCTCAGCCTCTTTAGAACCTCTTTGTTTGATTGTTTTGTTTTTTATGAACTACAATCTATTTTTCTGTATATCCACATCTCCAGGGCTTTATTTCTCCTTTCCAATTGCTATTTCATTATCCAATTTCTGCACTATATATTATTGTGTAAAATACATAACCTTAGACAATTCTAAATTTTAATGTAATATCTCTCTAAACGTTGGTATTTTTTTCATGTTGAAAATATGTTTGCCCATTCCTTTTCTCTTCCTGATTTCTTTTTCACTTCTGCCATCATCTGTTATTACGTGTCCGAGACTGGAGAAACTTGCTATTTGTTCTAGTATCAATGTTTCTCACTAGTTGGGTTGTATTTTACTAGGTATTAGTAAAGTCTCTTGATTGAGAGGCCAGTACCTGAACTGCTTACCCGTGTGCCCCTCATTACAGCAGTCATTGCTGTAGAAGTACCTGCTTGTAAAGTAAAGGTCCCTCGTACACTCCTGGAAGCAAGCAAGTTTGGCATATGGTGCTAGACCCATCTTGTTGTATACCACATGGCATTTGATGGATGATGTGGTCATTATCACGTCTGCTGTCTTCACTTGCCAGGGACTCAGGACTCCAAGGAAATGCCAGACTGAAAATTAATCAGACTACAACTGGTATCATTAGTTTTGGGACTATTTGCTAATTGTTGATATTGAGGAAGCAGCACATACGGTAATGTCTTGAGTACTGTGATGTCGGTTCTTGACTCAACTAAACGTAATTCGTTCTTGACTCAACTAAACTTAACTCATTCTTGACTCAACTAAACTTAACTTCTCAGGAGATTTCCTGGTCACAAGTTTAGGCTGGGTTGACTTGCGAAACCTGGTCAGTTTTAAAGACATCAGCCTCTATGGGGATTTGAACACTGGAGTGTCAGGCTGTGCTACTGTTGCTGCCTTTAATAAATCCTCTGTCATTTATAAATATTTGTGAAACGTGTTTCTTCTACACAGATGCTGAGCATTATTTGTCGTGAGCTGAATTTTGTGGATATTAAAAGCTACCTGACTTGCCACCTTCCATACTTGATCCACAATTGGCTTCACAAGAAGATGGTGAACAGTTCATTGGCACAGTTCCCGTACAAACTCCTGGGCTATGCAGACTTGGAGCAGTTTGTCAGGTTAGTTTGTCTCTGTCTGTCTGTCTGTCTGTCTGTCTGTCTGTCTGTCTGTCTGTCTGGCTGGCTGGCTGGCTGGCTGGCTGGCTGGCTGGCTGGCTGGCTTGCTTGCTGTCTGTTTGTTTGGCTGTCTGTCTGGCTGGCTGTCTGTCTGTCTGTTTGACTGTCTATCTGGCTGGCTGACTGGCTGTTTGTCTGTCTATCTATCGCCTACCATGCATCTGTAACCTACCTTGCATGTCATCAGAGGGATGGCATGAGACTGGCGACCTCATCCCAGAGAAAACTTTAGTTGCATAATCCAGCCAATCATGAACAAATCTACTTAGGGCTTGATGATATGTTTGAGAGCCTATGCTTCACTGGGTGATGACAGGCAGGAAAAGAAAAGTAATACCATGGTAGATACCACCAGAAAGGCTTGAAGTGTGAGACCCTTGCATACATTATGAGAGAGGTGGCTAGTTAATATTTGAAGAGCAATTAAAGGTGTTTATTATTTAATGTTTTCCTGTACAGATTATCTGGCTTATAAAGAGTTCTGAGTTGAGAAACGATAGCAGCTTTAGAATGTTCAAATATTTTATTAGTGCCTTATTTGAAGGTCGCATGGGGGTGGACTTGATCGGGAACTGCACCGGTAATGTCATGAGCGCAGTCGGAAATGGGTTTAACGCCATGGGCTTGTCACTTGCTAAAGTGAGGGAAAGATTGGCCACCTATTCTTCCTTGCTTTCAGGCCTATAAAATGTGATGCTTAGAGACAAATTTCTTTAAAAGTATTGTTTTTGAAGTTTCTGTGTAGTGAGATGTTTGTATGTAAACAGTAGCTAACGAGTAATGATCCTTCACTTGCCATTAATAAGGGGGGGGGGGGGGGAGAGCTGTGTTAGCACCGTGACTAGCACACTTGCCCGCTAGCCCACTGGTCATATATTCTATTCCTATCGAGGTGGATGTTTAAGATAGTCCTGGGCTGCTAGGGTGACCTAGATGAAATTGGGTACTTGGAAACATCCTGGGGAGTTGAAGCAGCTGGTGATCACATCACCCATCCATAATGAGGATATATGGCCATGAGGGAGAGAGAGAGAGATGGAGAAACAGAGAGAGAGAGATGGAGAAAGAGAGACGGAGAGAGATGAAGAAAGAACAAGAGTTGGGGGGGGGGAAAGAGAGAGAGAGAGAGAGAGAGAGAGAGAGAGAGAGAGAATATATGCATGTATAGGTAAAAGTTTGTTATTGAGCTTGTGGTTGTGGGTGAGTATATGTGTATGTGAAGAAGTGTTTTTGTATGTTATTGAGTGGGTGCATAACTGAGAGTTTGTGTAAGTGATGTAAGTATGTATGCAGGCATGTATGTATGTGTTTATACATCTGTGTGTATGTGTGTCTACGTGTCTGTCTCATAATATGGCAATATACATTGTTTATGTTCACAACAATGTTTTTTTCCCTGTGTGAACGTAGCATGCACAATACATAATTGATGTATGAAAGATGAGTGATTGGAAAAGCCAAATATAAGAGGGCCTGCGTGCCTAATTTGTGACCCTGGGAAAATAAAGTTTGTTAGTTCCAGTGCTGATTGATCTATAAAAATATGTGGCTACCACCATAAACCCAATATGCCTCATGGCATATGCTTTACTTGTGCTCTACATACATTCATACGTTATTATATCCAAATCTTGATATTTGTTGTTTTTTCCTGTTATAATTTCCTATAGGTCTCACACAAACTTGATTGTTTCGGAATTGCTCATCACAAGATTAAATATTGCTGACATTCAGGCTGCTCTGAACCCATGCCACATCGATGTTCATGAGGCCCTGGTTTCTGCCTTACCAATCGTACTTACCCATGTCCTGCCTGTTTTTGCGGTTAAGTTACATGAAGCACCTGGCAGCCATACATCGAAGGGTTTTGCCGATGCAACTGATTGTTTTACCATCATTGTATCTGAGCTGTCTGAGAAGGTAATGTTTTACTATTGTTCTTTGGGGTCAGGCAAGATAGTCTAATTAAGGTAAAAAACAAGATCAGCAAGAATAAGAAATGAAACAGAATAAAGAAAGAGAAACATGGAAATGTGGGAAAGTAATACAACTAAGGTACCTGTTTCCGGCTCTGTGGTGAAGGGGTTAAGGACACAGTTTGTAATCCCACATACCGTGTTCAAAACCCCTGGGAAGGTTAACCCGGTCAACAAATGCCCACAGAATTCGGATGTGTCGGCCTAACGTCGCAAGAACGCAGTCATGTCCGGAAAAAAATCCGGATGAACAAAGAAGAAGAAGAAGTGTTCAAAACACAGCTGCGGGCAATATGGCAGCAGACAGCCTTGCGTTGTTTTTTACGAAATGATATGTGTGCCGATCGTTCAGAAATCAATGGCAAACTACTGAACGTAAACTTGCCGGGAGATCACAAACAACAAAAAATGCTGGGGTTGACTGCGACATCCTGTAAAGCAGTGGTTCTCAATCAGTGGGGAATTACCCCCCAGTGGGGAATTTTAGGGTTTCCAGGGGGGAATTAAGATTATTTCAAGATCGCATTAATACAAAAACCAATTACTTGATAGTGTTCTTCCCTCCATACTTTACGGCTCTGTACTTCTCGCCCTTCTGAAATTTGTTTTATAATGTAAGTAGACCCGCAAATCACTTTCTATGTAGACGTCTAGACTTGTTCTAGTATGTGTTATTAAATTTATCTGCCGTTTTTACGAATACTGTGTAGGGGCGGGGGAATTTATACGGAGGAAATACAACAGGGGAGGGGGGGGGGAATGGCGTTCTGAACATATGGTGAAGGGGTGCAAGGGCCAAAAAAAGGTTGAGAAGCACTGCTGTAAAGGATATGTAACTAACTTTTAAACTAACCTGGTTCAACGCTTTGAGGCATATAAGGGATATGGTGCTAGCCCCATATTGCTATAGACCAATCAAAACTCAGTGGGTGATGTAGTCAGTACTATGTTGACCACCTTTATTTCCTGGAACATTTTCTGGTGCCAATCTTAGGCTGGGTTGACCTAGAAACCCAGGTCAGCTAAAGAATCAATCCCTGCCCTGATGGGGATTTGAACACATGGCCTCTGGGTCAGCAGGCTAGCATGCTAGCCACTGCAGCTGCCTGGGATAGTGATCAGGTTGGGTCATGTACAGAGACACCCACTCTCATACACCACAGGTATACACAGATACATGCATGCACACACCCACACGCGCACACGTTGGAAGGGAATGATTTAGCCATGGTAATGGTGAAGCTGTCAAACTGTCATGTCAAACTGTCCCTGAGCAGTGACAGGCCAAGTGGCTAAGAAAGCCGGGTTCTCCTTTGGGAGACCCGGGTTTGATTCTTCGATAAGGTGTGGATTTGTTTCTATCGGGGCTGAAAAAAAAATCCTACCCTGCACAATTTGTCGCAAGTGCACTAGCCAGGCGACCATAATCCCTCAAGCCCAAGACCCCCCCCCCCCCCCCCCCGTCCTACACCGCAAGGTACTATAGGCAGTAGATGATAGACAGTTTTTGACGTGATGACAATGATAAAGCATTTATACAAGCATCTTTGTTATTCTGCAGACAATCAAGGACTGTACATATGATAATCTTGGGGACATCACTGTTGGAGTTTTGAACTGTTTACACATAGAAAAAGATACCATGGGAAGTAAATCATTGAGGTAAAGTATGTATGCTTAGTGTTCATTTTTGTGGAGTCAGGTTTCAGCATTCATTTTCAGCTGCCCCGTTGTGAGGAGACATCAGCAATTGTGACTCTCTGAGCCTCTCTGACATATGATATGTTGACAATGTTGGTGGTGCATATATTATTATTATAGGTTTGCCTAGTGCCAAGATGCTAGTGTGCGGGCGTTGAGTTAAAGATAATACTGCTGACAATGATTACATAAAACAATGACTCGTACACACAAGAATCTGGTAGATAGACAGTCAGTATTGTTCTTTAGGTTACATTGTTACTGTTCTTTAGGGTACAGTGTTAATGTTCTTAGGGCACAGTGTTACTGTTCTTTAGGTTACAGTTTTACTGTTCTTTAGGTTATAGTGTTATTGTTCGTTAGGTTACAGCGTTACTGTTCTTTAGGTTACAGTGTTACTGTTCTTTACATAATGTGAAAAAAAGCGTTTAAAAACAAGAGGATCAACTTCATTGCACCGGGCTTTATCCCACATGGCTCGGTCTCTTTCCGCAGGGCGGCCTGCCGACAGCATTGCACAAAGCACGAACTCCGTAGCTCAAGCCACGACCCACAGGAGTCCCTGAAAAAATTGTACTCCTAAACTGAATGACTTAGCCTGAAATCAAACCCACAACCTTTGGAGCATGAGGCAGGTGGCATTAGCAATTTGCCACAGAGACTCCATATGCACTGTAAAAAGTACAAGGACACAAGAGATAGATGGGATTTGTGGGAATGGCCATATGTGGATAAAGCATTGCTTGGAGCTGGAAGAGAAGTGTTGGATAAGTTAGTACTGTTACTGATTCCTTTTCTCTGCAGCATGGTGTACCCAAAACCCAACCCCCCACACTACAGCCAAAGCAGGATTCAAGTGACTTTGGATTATCTAGCTCAGAACTTCATTGCTGCTAGTGAGCCAGGAAATGCTACTTTGATCACAGTCTTAGCCAAAATACCGGTGAGTGAAAGTAGTGTTTGTGATTTCGTGTTATTGTCATGTGTTCTGTGTTGTTCTTATTAGCATATTTTAGCTAAAATGCTGGTTAGTCAAAATAGATGTAGTGATGAATTTATTCTGCCAAATAGTGTTTCAAGTGTATCTAGTAAAAACATCTATCCATTGAAGAAAATAGTTGTGAAAGTAACAGTGTAAATGAAAATGATTATTCAAGTACACAAGCAAGCTCAGACTAGACTAAAGACCAAGTGACTGCTGTACCTTTCGAAAAATAAAGACATGACTTGGTGCTCCACCAAGAAAGACAGCAACTTACAGAAGAGCTTCTGGAAATATTTTCATCCAAATTCATGGCCCAATTCTACATGCAAAATAAAAAAAAAGCCATTGACTCAAAAATTTCAACGTTTCAATTATTTATGACAAAAAGTGTGGCAGATGACATACTGAAATGAACCAAATTTGGTGCTGTTGTGACAGTGGTACTTCATATGTTTTCAATATGCAAGTTTACACCTGCAGAAAACCTGGGCAACCACAAGAAAAAAATCAAGAAGAAAGAGCTGTACTGGACATGGTGAAAGGCTTGAAAAATACTGGAAGGAATATTGTTTGCGACAACTTTTTTACAAGCTTGAAATTGGGACAGATATTGTAGGGGAAGAAAGCTTGCAATTTTAGGAACAATAAGAAAACATAGTTGAACTTCTAAAAGAGCTAATTTCAGGAAAAGGTCGTGTTCAATTTTCCAAAAAGTTTGCTTTCATTGATGGTGCAAATACTTATGTGCCCATGTTACTAAGGCCCTGAAGAGAAGCAAAGAATAGCAATACTATAACCTACCATGTAATTCATTATCAACCATTCACATGCATGCAGTTGAATAGATCACATAACTTTGTGTGTATAAAAGTTTAATGCACCAGTGTCCATTCTTCTGTTCTTGACTTGACATGTTAATAAAACATAAAAAATAAAAATGAACCTTGTTCAATCAGCTGTCGTTGCCTAGGTTGGCTTGAGCTCCAACGCGAAGTCCTGTATGTCGGATGAAGGCATCCTATTGTCCAACATCAGTGTGATGTCATACAGGACCTGAGGTTTGCGTGAGTATCCGTTGTCCCATGTCTGGCTTATTGGTGTGCAGACTGGTGGTTCCTCGCCGTGCAGGCAGACACTCTCCGACTTCGGAGGAATCGGCGATCCTACTGACTTTAGCCAGGACCCCGAAGGGACCTGTTGCCCAGGACGCTCGACGAGGACGTGTCAATAGGTCTTGGCCAGTATATAACCCGGCCCTGGTGCCTTGGAAACACCTCTGCGTCCCGCCTAGGTTATATTTGAGGTCAGTAATGTTTGCAGCTATTTTTATAAATTTTTCAAAATGTTTGACAAGTTTTTCCCTCTATTTCAGCGGATTTACTGCTAGTGTCATCAGCTGGCGGTTTGGCTGGCATGGTTATGTTTTCCTTTCTGTTCTAGGAAATGCTTTTGGTCTAGGAAATGCTGTTGTTTAACCCACAAATTGTTCAACTTGACACTAACATACAGACATTTGTTGTTTGTTTACAGGGAGGCTTGTATCAAGTTCTCCTGTCCCTGGCTACATTGATTTGGCAAGAACATCGAGCACACAATCAGCAACGCCACCTACAAATGTATCGGCTGTTTGTCAACATGTTGCTGAAGGAATTAGGCGGAGGACTTGATGGAGGCTGGGCTTCGATCATACGGGAAGTCATCAACAGACTGCTCATCATATTAATGGACAGGTGATCATTCATTGACTGGCCATCTTGAAATACAATAGTTGGTAAAATGGAGTTAACCCTCTTCATAGCACAAAGACTGGGCGGAATTTAGAGACCATGTATTGTCCATGCAGCATGATCCCTCTATCGGCCTGCCTAGTTTACTCCAGAGGATAGGTAACACCAATACATCCAGAACAAGACAAGCTGCAGAAGCAGCCGGATCAGCAAAGCAATGCTCTAACTGTCCGCCTGTCAAAGCTTCCATCCTATACAAGTTGCAGACTAAGGCTTTAGGGCCTGGCCTGCCACGCCATCACATGTAGTCTTTATGTTGCATTTCCTCACACCAGGTTAAGGCTTGTACCCTCTCAGTTGCGCTCCTCAGCCTGAAGCCATTGGCACGGTGTTGGGTATTGGGTTTGGTGAGCACCGTCCTAATAATTCATTAGGCTGAGTTCAAAGGCTCTACACAGGAGCTGTGGTAGTAAACCAAGCGGGATTTGTGTGTTTGCTTACCAAAAAAGTGGTCTGGGCTTCATCTCCAGCTGTCATGCTGCTGAGTAGTACAGCCTGACATGTGTTTGTAATCCAAAGCATGCTTCATAAAACAGACAGTTATATTCTGCATGGACTGGTGTGCATCACTTGATAACAGTATAGTCAAAATCATGTAATGAGTGTTCTGCCTAGGGCATGCATGTGTGAGAGGAAATTAACAGGTTGATAGACTGCTGCCTTTACTGTGGGTGGCTAATTGCTTTACTATGAGGCTGAGATGATGAAGGCTCTCCAGTTACAAATGGAGAGTGCAGCCAGACAGAGGATGTACAGTTGGAGAGGCTGATTGAGAGGACAGTCAGCATATTGAGGAAAATGTTGATGGACTTTTAACCAGACTGTCACTGGTACCATCAGCCTGAGGACTCTATGTTGGGTAATGAAGAAGGGGGCGGAGCATATGTGGAAATGTCTTAAGTGCAGTGATGTTATTGTTGAACTCGTATTCTCCAGCAGTGGGACGCTTAGTCAGATGTAGACTAGCCATAGCAGTGCACAAGTTGAAGAACAGTACTAAGAAGTGTAAGAACCTGTTGCACAACACCAGCAAGCACGTTAAAGTAAACAACTGCTGGTTGACCTCTTCTTCCTGGCACCACGGCTGTCATCATTATACTTCCCAAGTTAATTGTGATGTTTAATGTAGCCTGTCATCATTGTACTTCCCAAGTTAATTGTGATGTTTAATGTAGCCTGTCATCATTATACTTCCCAAGTTAATTGTGATGTTTAATGTAGCCTGTCATCATTATACTTCCCAAGTTAATTGTGATGTTTAATGTAGCCTGTCATCATTATACTTCCCAAGTTAATTGTGATGTTTAATGTAGCCTGTCATCATTATACTTCCCAAGTTAATTGTGATGTTTAATGTCGCCTGTCATCATTATACTTCCCAAGTTAATTGTGATGTTTAATGTCGCCTGTCATCATTATACTTCCCAAGTTAATTGTGATGTTTAATGTCACCTGTCATCATTATACTTCCCAAGTTAATTGTGATGTTTAATGTCGCCTGTCATCATTATACTTCCCAAGTTAATTGTGATGTTTAATGTCGCCTGTCATCATTATACTTCCCAAGTTAATTGTGATGTTTAATGTCGCCTGTCATCATTATACTTCCCAAGTTAATTGTGATGTTTAATGTAGCCTGTCATCATTATACTTCCCAAGTTAATTGTGATGTTTAATGTAGCCTGTCATCATTATACTTCCCAAGTAATTGTGATGTTTAATGTAGCCTGTCATCATTATACTTCCCAAGTTAATTGTGATGTTTAATGTAGCCTGTCATCATTATACTTCCCAAGTTAATTGTGATGTTTAATGTCGCCTGTCATCATTATACTTCCCAAGTTAATTGTGATGTTTAATGTAGCCTGTCATCATTATACTTCCCAAGTTAATTGTGATGTTTAATGCAGCCTGTCATCATTATACTTCCCAAGTTAATTGTGATGTTTAATGTAGCCTGTCATCATTATACTTCCCAAGTTAATTTTGATGTTTAATGTAGCCTGTCATCATTATACTTCCCAAGTTAATTGTGATGTTTAATGTAGCCTGTCATCATTGTACTTCCCAAGTTAATTGTGATGTTTAATTTAGCCTGTCATCATTGTACTTCCCAAGTCACTGTGATATTTAATGTAGCCTGTCATCATTGTACTTCCCAAGTTAATTGTGATGTTTAATGTAGCCTGTCATCATTATACTTCCCAAGTTAATTGTGATGTTTAATGTAGTCTGTCATCATTATACTTCCCAAGTCACTGTGATATTTATTGTAGCCTGTCATCATTGTACTTGCCAAGTTAATTGTGATGTTTAATGTAGCCTATCATCATTGTACTTCCCAAGTTAATTGTGATGTTTAATGTAGCCTATCATCATTGTACTTGCCAAGTTAATTGTGATGTTTAATGTAGCCTGTCATCATTGTACTTCCCAAGTTAATTGTGATGTTTAATGTAGCCTGTCATCATTGCACTTCCCAAGTTAATTGTGATGTTTAATGTAGCCTGTCATCATTGTACTTACCAAGTTAATTGTGATGTTTAATATAGCCTGTCATCATTATACTTCCCAAGTTAATTG
This sequence comes from Cepaea nemoralis, assembly GCA_014155875.1. Lineage (NCBI taxonomy): Eukaryota > Metazoa > Mollusca > Gastropoda > Stylommatophora > Helicidae > Cepaea > Cepaea nemoralis. The sequence continues at coordinate 2,783 of JACEFZ010000555.1, read as the reverse complement.
TGATGTTTAATGTAGCCTGTCATCATTGCACTTACCAAGTTAATTGTGATGTTTAATGTAGCCTGTCATCATTGCACTTACCAAGTTAATTGTGATGTTTAATGTAGCCTGTCATCATTGCACTTACCAAGTTAATTGTGATGTTTAATGTAGCCTGTCATCAATTTACTTACCAAGTTAATTGTGATGTTTAATGTAGCCTGTCATCATTATACTTCCCAAGTTAATTGTGATGTTTAATGTAGCCTGTCATCATTGTACTTACCAAGTTAATTGTGATGTTTAATGTAGCCTGTCATCATTATACTTCCCAAGTTAATTGTGATGTTTAATGTAGACTGTCATCATTGTACATCTAAAGTCACTATGATGTTTAATGTAGCCTGTCATCATTATACTTCCCAAGTTAATTGTGATGTTTAATGTAGCCTGTCATCATTGCACTTACCAAGTTAATTGTGATGTTTAATGTAGCCTGTCATCATTGTACTTACCAAGTTAATTGTGATGTTTAATGTAACCTGTCATCATTATACTTACCAAGTTAATTGTGATGTTTAATGTAGCCTGTCATCATTGTACTTACCAAGTTAATTGTGATGTTTAATGTAGCCTGTCATCATTATACTTCCCAAGTTAATTGTGATGTTTAATGTAGCCTGTCATCATTGTACTTACCAAGTTAATTGTGATGTTTAATGTAGCCTGTCATCATTATACTTCCCAAGTTAATTGTGATGTTTAATGTAGACTGTCATCATTGTACATCTAAAGTCACTATGATGTTTAATGTAGCCTGTCATCATTATATTTCCCAAGTTAATTGTGATGTTTAATGTAGCCTGTCATCATTGTACTTACCAAGTTAATTGTGATGTTTAATGTAGCCTGTCATCATTATACTTCCCAAGTTAATTGTGATGTTTAATGTAACCTGTCATCATTATACTTCCCAAGTTAATTGTGATGTTTAATGTAGCCTGTCATCATTGTACTTCCTCAGTCACTGTGATGTTTAATGTAGCCTGTCATCATTGTACTTCCCAAGTTAATTGTGATGTTTAATGTAACCTGTCATCATTATACTTCCCAAGTTAATTGTGATGTTTAATGTCGCCTGTCATCATTATACTTCCCAAGTTAATTGTGATGTTTAATGTAGCCTGTCATCATTGTACTTCCTCAGTCACTGTGATGTTTAATGTAGCCTGTTATCATTATACTTCCCAAGTAAATTGTGATGTTTAATGTAGCCTGTCATCATTATATTTCCCAAGTTAATTGTGATGTTTAATGTAGCCTGTCATCATTGTACTTCCCAAGTTAATTGTGATGTTTAATGTAGCCGGTCATCATTGTACTTCCTCAGTCACTGTGATGTTTAATGTAGCCTGTTATCATTATACTTCCCAAGTAAATTGTGATGTTTAATGTCGCCTGTCATCATTATATTTCCCAAGTTAATTGTGATGTTTAATGTAGCCTGTCATCATTGTACTTCCCAAGTTAATTGTGATGTTTAATGTAGCCTGTCATCATTGTACTTCCTCAGTCACTGTGATGTTTAATGTAGCCTGTTATCATTATACTTCCCAAGTAAATTGTGATGTTTAATGTCGCCTGTCATCATTATACTTCCCAAGTTAATTGTGATGTTTAATGTAGCCTGTTATCATTATACTTCCCAAGTAAATTGTGATGTTTAATGTCGCCTGTCATCATTATACTTCCCAAGTTAATTGTGATGTTTAATGTAGACTGTCATCATTGTACTTCCCAAGTTAATTGTGATGTTTAATGTCGCCTATCATCATTATACTTCCCAAGTTAATTGTGATGTTTAATGTCGCCTGTCATCATTATACTTCCCAAGTTAATTGTGATGTTTAATGTCGCCTGTCATCATTATACTTCCCAAGTTAATTGTGATGTTTAATGTAGCCTGTCAGCATTATACTTCCCAAGTTAATTGTCATGTTTAATGTAGCCTGTCAGCATTATACTTCCCAAGTTAATTGTGATGTTTAATGTAGCCTGTCATCATTATACTTCCCAAGTTAATTGTCATGTTTAATGTAGCCTGTCAGCATTATACTTCCCAAGTTAATTGTGATGTTTAATGTAGCCTGTCATCATTATACTTCCCAAGTTAATTGTGATGTTTAATGTAGCCTGTCATCATTATACTTCCCAGTTAATTGTGATGTTTAATGTAGCCTGTCATCATTATACTTCCCAAGTTACTGTGATGTTTAATGTAGCCTGTCATCATTGTACTTCCTCAGTCACTGTGATGTTTAATGTAGCCTGTCATCATTATATTTCCCAAGTTAATTGTGATGTAGTTAAATGTCCAAACTATTTAATTGATTGATTGATTGATTGATTTAGGAATCAACATCACAGCATTCGGGGCATTCCCATAAGTTGTCTTATGAAATCTAGCACTGCTTTAACCCACAGTTTAGTCCTGACTTCTTAATTTCTGATTTTCTCTCTTCTTGATACATTGAGTATTCTTCTCAGGAATTTCATTTACATTGTAATTTTTCTTGTCTCTCTTTCTCTCATTGTCCAGATTTGGCATTGGTAGCGTAGAGCTGGTTAGAAGATTGTATTGTAGAGTACTTTTTTAGCATCTATTGATATTGATACATGTTTGTTCTTTAGTATTGGTGCCATTTGTCCAGTGAGTTGGTTTGGCTTATTGCATCTATTTTTGATCTCATCTTCTCATTCGGCATTTGATGATGATATACTTCCAAGGTACTTAAAGCTCTTTA
>JACEFZ010000554.1:30000-44455 GCA_014155875.1 Cepaea nemoralis | reverse complement strand
CATAAGGGAAGAGAGATGGAAATTTAGACAGATGGGTGGATACACAGGCCAGAGGGATGCGTGGATATAAAAGGAATTTGTACTACTAACGCATATTGACATATAGCAATTTGGGGGAAAAAGGGGTTAAACACAGGCCAGACAGATCGTGGAAAAGGGAAAAGAGTTTGATAAAAAACACAAAAAATAATGCTGAACAGGCAGACAGTGAAAAACGACATTTTTGACAAGGTAGACCGGGGTGAATATCCGCAAGAGATACACACAACACACCACACACACCCCCCAACAACCAGCCGCGCGCACACACACATCCAACACACACACAACACATTCAAGTCGGGGAAATCGCATGTGCACATGTGGATTGGCGTCGCAGACAGCAGATCACATATCTCAAGACCGCCCAAAATACAACATATCTAAGCAACCCTCCTGGACTAGAGAGACAACAGTGGAAGATACACTCTATGGACCGCTGAGTAAACTAAAAAAGACAGTTAAATTCATACAAGAGACAACATTGCAGTTATAGACATATTTCAAGCGAACCAAAGAAGAAGAAGAAGAAGAAGAAGAAGAAGAAGAAGAAGAAGAAGAAGAAGAAGAAGAAGAAGAAGAAGAAGAAGAAGAAGAAGAAGAAGAAGAAGAAGAAGAAGAAGAAGAAGAAGAAGAAGAAGAAGAAGAAGATACAAACAACACTCGTAGATATGCCAATACAAAGTAGACAGATGCGTGGATATGTGAAGACAGATTTATACAAACACATACTAACAGATATGCAGATACAAGTTAGACAGATGGATGAATACTCAATCAAGACAGATACGTGGATATATGATGGAGATGCAGACTGGTATAAACACACACTTATAGATTTGCCGATACAAGGTTAGTTAGTTAGTTAGTCTTTCTTCTTGAGCCCAAGGCGGCGCATAGGGCAGAAGTCATGGCTCTCCATGCCTGGCGGTTCGCTGCATCTGTTGTAGATCAAGGTAGACGGATTACCCACAAAAAAATAATTATTTATTAATAAAATAACATTAAGTATACTACGGACAGCCGGTCTCCCTGGCCTAGGCGTTAACATCTGTCTCCGTAATTCCATATATCGGTATCGGTTCTCGCCGCGTTGGTAACTTAAGGGGTATGTGAGCCGGTCGCTCAAAAAGCAATGGCAAACTACTGAGCGTAATCTTGCCAAGAAATCAACAATCAGCTGAAAGATGCTGATGTTGACAGCGATGCTCTGTAAAGGATATATTTTTTTTTTCATATCCTTTACAGGACATTGCTGTCAACACCAGCATCTTTCAGCTGTATGTTGATCTCTTGGCAAGATTACGCTCAGTAGTTTGCCATTGCTTTCTGAGCGGCCGACTCACATACCCCGTAAGTTATCGATGCGATTCGAACCACCGCTGATTCTTACAGTCATCACGTTAACCCACGAGAGTATACGAGATTACGGAGAAAAGTCATAACATCTAAGCCACGAAGCCGGCATGCGAAATAAAAAAAAATAAACAATAAAAACAAAAATACAAATAAAAAATACTACGACACAACAATCGACGTTTCGATTATTCAAATCTTCATCAGGAACGGAACAACATCTAAAAAACTAAAAACGGAACACATCTAAAGAAAAACATGAAATTATAAAATTTTATAATATAAAAAAAAAATTTCTTTGGTAGGAAAGCGGCACAAAAGTTGAGTTCAGTTCAGTTTTGAAAGGTGCCTCTTTTTAAACAAAAGTTGGATCCAATACAGTTGTGTATTGTGCTAAATATGAATATGTGTAGCAAAAGGTGTGCAGACAGATAGATATGAATATATAGAGGAGAGTCAGTAGAGTTATACAGTGGCATCTACAGCAGTATTGAATCCCGCTGGATGGATACATCCCAAAGAGTTGATTAACTGGCTTTCAATTTTAAGCCTAATGAAGTTGTTAGAGAAGCATGGCTTCGATGCTGTGACCCATACATCGTCGACTCCATTCTGATCAGAAGAATTGACATAGGTAAAGACAGGTTTGTCAGAGTATAATATTCCAAAGGTGTTCCCTAAAGCGATAAACTAGGAGCCCACCAGTCTGTCCAATATACTTCATATTGCATCGTTAGTAAATAATAACATATATTAGGTTGCGAGATATACATGTAAATGAGTATTTCATTGAGAAGGTGACTAAGGAGAATGCAATCTTCTGTGTGTAAATAACATGTGGGAATGTCTGCAGGTGATATTTAGATGTGCCAATAGATGAAGTAACTGTTGGGAGGCGATTGGGGACAAAGTGGTCTCTGAGATTTATGTAAGACAGACAGACAGACAGACAGACAGATGGACAGACAGACAGACAGACAGACAGACAGACAGACAGACAGACAGACAGACAGACAGACAGACAGACAGACATACAGACAGACAGACAGACAAACAGACAGACAGACAGACAGACGGACGGACGGACGGACGGACGGACAGGTAGGTAGTTAGGTAGGTAGATAGGTAGATAGATAGATAGGTAGATAGATAGATAGATAGATAGATTGACAGACAGACAGACAGATAGATAGATAGATAGATAGATAGATAGATAGATAGATAGACAGATAGATAGATAGATAGATAGATAGATAGATAGATAGATAGATAGATAGATAGATAGATAGATAGATAGATAGATAGATAGATAGATAGATAGATAGATAGATAGATAGAGGAAGTATTCCCTTTTCTCTCCGTCTACTTGAAAGCCTCGCCACAAGATAGGATAGATAGGCAGATACAACAAGTCAACACAATGTATACACGCGATAAGAATTGGTCGCAACCATCAGCAATAATGCATTCAACGTTCAGCAGATAAACCAGAAAATTCATAGAACTTTCAAAGCAATGAAGAAATTGACAATACCCAGGCTGGCGGTCATTGCAAAGGCGTTCAAACAGGGATTCTAAAAGGGTTTTATGGACAGGGCAGGTGGAAGTAAGCAATAAGCCATGGAAGCAAAGATTTTCAGATTTTCAAATTATTGTATTAATATTCATGGAAGTAACTCCGTGTTCAAATGACACCGGGCAGCTTGCGCTTATGCTTCTAACCAACCAACCAACCAACCAACCAACCAACCAACCAACCAACCAACCAACCAACAATTCAACAACCAACCAATCACCAACCAGCCAGCTAACCAACCAAGCAAGCAAGCAAGCAAGCAAGCAACCAACCAACAATTCAACAACCAACCTAGCAAGCAAGCAAGCAAGCAAGCAACCAACCAACCAACCAAACTAACTAACTAACTAACTAACTAACTAACTAACTAACTAACTAACTAATAAACTAGATAACTAGCTAGTTATATGACTAACTAATTGGCTAGCTAGTTTACTAACTAACTAATTAACTAACTAATTTATTAACTAACTAACTAATTAACTAACTCAATTACTATCTATTTAAATAACTATCCAACTAAGTACATCTCACAACTTTCGCTTGATAACTTTTTACACAGGGTTCATGTTTGAGAGCTGTATTGGGGGGAGGGGGGATGCTTAACGCGGTTTAAGAACCCCAGATATAAAACCCAAATAGACATTTGTGATCCCCGTGATGTCCCAGTTGACGTGTTATCTATTGTTGATTGTTGACTGAAGATTGCTGGATCAGCTTATGTGGACATAGGGATGTTAATGAACTTACATCACCTTTCAGTTTACCTATCAAAGATATCCAGGACAAGAACACACAGATAAACAGGTAAAAGGGATTTGAAGCGTTCAATCATCAACATAAGCTAACTGGCATCTGTGTGGGGTTAGTTGTCTGATTCCCTTTCCCATTATTTGTAGTGTAGTGGATAGACAGGTCGCGAGGCCACGGGGTTTAATGCGCTTAAGTTTAAGCTTCTAGTGCGGTGATAGCGGGGTAGCGGGTTCAACCCATATACTGGTCAGTTACCTTGAATGTTGACTTCTTGTTCATACAGCAATCTCAAACTTCTTTTTTTTTTTAAAACTTTTGTTGTATATCTTCTTTACAGGACATCGCATGTCAACATCAGCATTTTACTACTGTTGTTGATGTCATTGGCAAGTTTACGTTCAGTAGTTTGCCACTGCTTTCTGAACGACCGTTTCCGATACCGATTCGTTAAAATCCATCGCAACACGGTCCTGCTGCCAAATCGCGAGCAGCTGTATTTTTTTTTTTTTGGGTAAGCGGGCTTACAAATCACGTTCCCTAAGCTCTTAGCCTACGGAGAAAATGACAAACTACTGAATGTAAAATTGCCTCGTAAATTAACTTTCATTTTATGCTTGATCACAATATTCTGCAAAAGACATGCAGCAATATTGTAAAGTGGCTAGACACTTGCCCGTCGTCCCGGTGGTCAGAGTTCGATCCGCACTAGAAGGAGTTCGAATCTTTAAAATTAACCTGAAGCTACCAGGTCGACCGAACCTTTAAATGAGTACCTGGAAATGTTCATGAGAAGTAAAGACGTTCAGTGTGGTACTGACCACGTGACTTACGAATGCCGATGACATAATAATATCAATATGTTGCCCCACGGCAGTTTCCTGTTAAAGGCCTACGATGTGATAGATCCATCAAGTTTGCAAGGCGTGAGCACAAGGAGGATAATGCGGGCAATCTTCCCTCACTCTAGCAGGCGACGAGTCCAGGCGTGGAGCCCGCGTCAGACTGTGCTGATGATATTATTAGCGTCATTGCCTATCAACTTCGCTAGCGCGCTGGGTGTTCTTCTTGGTCTATAACAATATGGGTCTAGCTCCATCTACCCAGTGGGCTTTACAGCGTGTGATACTTTACTTTACTTTACTTTACTTTACTTTACTTTACTTTACTTTACTTTACTTTACTTTACTTTACTTTACTTTACTTTACTTTACTTCCCCACTTTACTTTACTTTACTTTGCTTTGCTTTGCTTTACTTTACTTTACTTTACTTTACTTTACTTTACTTTACTTTACTTTACTTTACTTTACTTCTCCACTTTACTTTACTTTACTTTACTTTACTTTACTTTACTTTACTTTACTTTACTTTACTTCCCCACTTTACTTTACTTTACTTTGCTTTGCTTTGCTTTACTTTGCTTTACTTTACTTCACCACTTTACTTTACTTTACTTTACTTTACTTTACTTTACTTTACTTTACTTTACTTTACTTTACTTTACTTTACTTCACCACTTTACTTTACTTTACTTTACTTCACCACTTTACTTTACTTTACTTTACTTCACCACTTTACTTTACTTTACTTTACTTTACTTTACTTCACCACTTTACTTTACTTTACTTTACTTTGCTTTACTTTACTTTACTTCACCACTTTACTTTACTTTACTTTACTTTACTTTACTTTACTTTACTTTACTTTACTTTACTTTACTTTACTTTACTTCACCACTTTACTTTACTTTACTTTACTTTACTTTACTTTACTTTACTTTACTTTACTTTACTTCACCACTTTACTTTACTTTACTTTACTTTACTTTGCTTTGCTTTACTTCACTTCACTTCACTTCCCTTTCACGTTGCTTTACTTTACTTTACTTTACTTTACTTTACTTTACTTTACTTTACTTTACTTTACTTTACTTTACTTTACTTCCCCACTTTACTTTACTTTACTTTACTCTACTTTACTTTACTTCCCTACTTTACTTTACTTTACTTCCCCACTTTACTTTACTTTACTTTACTTCCCCACTTTACTTTACTTTACTTTACTTTACTTTACTTCCCCACTTTACTTTGCTTTACTTTGCTTTACTTTGCTTTACTTTGCTTTACTTTGCTTTACTTCACTTCACTTCACGTTGCTTTACTTTACTTTACTTTACTTTACTTTACTTTACTTTACTTTACTTTACTTCACTTCACTTCACGTTACTTTGCTTTACTTTACTTTAACTTCAACACGAACACTGCCCCAAGCACCAGTTTACAAAATCAGTCGGATCTGCTGCCTCCTTGTATAAGGCAGTCTGTCTCTTACATGTATGTTTGTCTCATATCTGTCTCTCTGTCCCTTGTCTGTCTGTCTAATCTATGTCTGTCTATCCACCAGTGTCTCAGTCTGCCTGATTCTATAAGTATGTCTGCCTGTGAGTATTTTCTTTGGCACTCGCTTACTTTAAACTCAAGCGTAGTCCATACACCCTATTTCTAGTTCCACTGGACTGAATTCGGCGTATGGATTAGCTTTCCCTGGTTCCAGTGTCCCTCGCCATCAAGCGAACCCACTCCGACTTCAGAGGTGTTTGTAGTTGACGTCCCCAAGTCAAAGACGAGAAGTCAACATTTTAGTCTAACTGGTCGGTGTAGGGTGAACCCTCTACCTCAGCATCAGCACACCGGATGTTTAAAAGCGAGCTCTCTTATCCATTCGGCCATGCAGACCTCCCTACCAGTCTGTATGATTGTCATTCTGTGTGTGTGTGTGTTTGTTCTTTCAAATGTCTGTCTCTCTGTCTCTCCACGTATCGCTCTATCCAACTCTCCGTTGGTTTGGTCACTGTGTCTGCCTGACTATCTATTTATGTGTATATCTCTGTTATTCTCTCTCTCCGCCTGTCTCTCTCCGTCTCTCTCTCTTTCTTTCTGTCTCTGTCTGTCTCTGCCCACTCTATCCAACTCTACGTTAATTTGGTCATATATTTATGTTTATATGTTTCTCTCTCTCTTTCTCTCTCTCTCTCTCTAATCTCTCTCTCTCTCTCTCTCTCTCTCTCTCTCTCCAATACTCTGTTGATTTGGTCATCTATTTACGTATTTATGTTTTACTCTCTCTCTCTCTCTCTCTCTCTCTCTCTCTCTCTCTCTCTCTCTCTCTGTCCACTCTATCCAACACTCTGTTGGTTTGGTCATCTGTTTATGTATTTATGTTTTTTTTCTGTCTCTCTCATTTACTCTCTCTCTCATTTACTCTCCCTCTCTCTTTCTCTCTCACTCTCTCTCACATTTACTCTCTCTCTCTCTCTCTCTCTCTCTCTCTCTCTCTCTCTCTGTCCACTCTATCCAATACTCTGTTGATTTGGTCATCTATTTATGTATTTATGTTTTACTCTCTCTCTCTCTCTCTCTCTCTCTCTCTCTCTCTCTCTCTCTCTCTATCTCCACTCTATCCAACACTCTGTTGGTTTGGTCATCTATTTATGTATTTATGTTTATCTCTCTCTCTCTCATTTACTCTCTCTCTCTCTCATTTACTCTCTCTCTCTCTCTCTCTCATTTACTCTCTCTCTCATTTACTCTCTCTCTCTCTCTCTGTCCACTTTATCCAACACTCCGTTGGTTTGGTCATCTATTTATGTATATATTTATGTTTCTCATTCTCTCTCTCTCTCTCTCTCTCTCTCTCTCTCTCTCTCTCTCTCTCTCTCTCTGTTCACTCTCTCTGTTCACTCTATTAAACTCTCCGTTAATTTGGTCATCTGTTTAGTTTAGTTTAGTTTAGTCAATGGATCAAAATCACGGCACACGGGTGTAACCCATAAGTGCCCCGTTCTCCTCCTAACTCAAACCTGAGTCTGGAGAAACTCAGCTAAGTGCACGAACTCTGTAGCACCGGCGAGGATCCTGAAATACTTTGGGTAGATTTTTAACTTTAAATTTAGCCCGGGCAGCGCCGTTAGGCTACTCTTTTTCGATTCCCAACTGTCAAGGGATTTTTAACGTGCGCACGGCGTCCGATCTCACTACCCAGAGACCGGGGGAAATTTTATTACTAGAAAGTCCACGTGAAAAAAAAACCGGTCCTCACCGGGGCTTGAACCCGGGACCTCCAGCACTCGAGGCGGACACCATACCCCTAGAACACGCAGGCGCCCCCATCCCCCACCCCCGTTGGTTTGGTCATCTATTTATATTAATATTTCTGTCATTCTCTGTCTGCCTGCCTGCCTGTCTGCCTTTCTGTCTGTCTGTCTGTCTGTCTGTCTGTCTGTCTGACTGTCTGTCTGTCTGTCTGTCTGTCTGTCTGTCTGTCTATGTGTGTATATATCTGTTTGTCATTGTCTGTCTCAGAGACCGGGGGAAATTTTATTACTAGAAAGTCCACGTGAAAAAAAAACCGGTCCTCACCGGGGCTTGAACCCGGGACCTCCAGCACTCGAGGCGGACACCATACCCCTAGAACACGCAGGCTCCCCCATCCCCCACCCCCGGTGGTTTGGTCATCTATTTATATTAATATTTCTGTCATTCTCTGTCTGCCTGCCTGCCTGTCTGCCTTTCTGTCTGTCTGTCTGTCTGTCTGTCTGTCTGTCTGTCTGTCTGTCTGTCTATGTGTGTATATATCTGTTTGTCATTGTCTGTCTGTCTCTCCCTCTCTCTCTCTCTCTCTCTCTCTCTCTCTCTCTCTCTCTCTCTCTCTCTCTGCCCACTCTATCCAACTCTCCGTTGGCTTTGGTCACTGTGTCTATCTGTCTGTCTGTTTGTGTTTATATCTCTGTTTGTCATTGTCTGTCTCTCTCTCTACCCACGAATCTACGTGTTCAGCGGTACCCCACGTCGCTTCAATCTATTGTTTAGTTGAGGACTCTCTTATCACCATAAGTCCCCTAGTCTGCCCTCCTCTCTGACCACTTGTCACGATAACAGGACACTGTTATCGCCGGAGTCGTCCATTTGTTATCTTTAGTCCCTCAGGAAGGTGTACTGTCGTTGGGAATGTCAGGTGGCTGGAGATAGCTCTCGGAGGTCATCGTGCAGGTGACATAGGGGCAGAAGCGGACGCGTGGCTGAATGGTCAAATTGTCCTTGTCGGGGCAGTGTTGGAAAGAAGAAAGAGTAGTAGCAGCAGCAGCAGCAGTAGCAGTAGTAGTAGCAGTAGTATCAGCAGCAGCAGCAGCAGCAGCAGCAGCAGTAGTAGTAGTAGTAGTAGTAGTAGTAGTAGTAGTAGCAGTAGTATCAGCAGCAGCAGCAGTAGTAGTAGTAGTAGTAGTAGTAGTAGTAGTAGTAGTAGTAGTAGTAGTAGTAGTAGTAGTAGTAGTAGTAGTAGTAGTAGTAGTAGTAGTAGTAGTAGTAGTAGTAGTAGTTTTCGTGATCAGCACCGCATTAGTGAATTTCTCACACCATTTTAGTACTGTTCTACACATGCGCCAGTTAATGCCCTATTGTAGTTTATTAGTGGATGTTTGTAGTTTGTTAGTGGATGTTTGTAGTTTATTGGTGGATGTTTGTAGTTTATTAGTGGATGTTTGTAGTCTATTAGTGGATGTTTGTAGTTTATTAGTGGATGTTTGCATTTTATTAGTGGATGTTTGCAGTTTATTAGTGGATGTTTGTAGTTTATTAGTGGATGTTTGTAGTTTATTAGTGGATATTTGTAGTTTATTAGTTTATGTTTGTAGTATATTAGTGGATGCTTGTAGTTTATTAAAGGATGTTTGCAGTTTATTAGTGGATGTTTGTATTATATTAGTGGATGTGTGTAGTTTATTAGTGGATGTTTGTATTATATTAGTGGATGTTTGTAGTTTATTAGTGGATGTTTGTATTATATTAGTGGTTGTTTGTAGTTTATTAAAGGATGTTTGCAGTTTATTAGTGGATGTTTATATTATATTAGTGGATGTTTGTAGTTTATTAATGGATGTTTGTAGTTTATTAGTGGATGTTTGTGGTATATTAAAGGATGATTGCAGTTTATTTGTTGATGTTTGCAGTTTATTAGTGGATGTTTATAGTTTATTAGTGGATGTTTGTAGTATATTAGTGGATGTTTGTAGTATATTAAAGGATGTTTGTAGTATATCAGTGGATGTTTGTAGTTTATTAGTTGATGTTTGTAGTTTATTAGTTGATGTTTGTAGTTTAATAGTGGTTGTTTGTAGTTTGTTAGTGGGTGTTTATAGTTTATCAGTAGATGTTTGTAGTTTCTAAGTGAATGATTTGTTGTTGATTAGTATTTGTTTTAGTATCTGTCAATGTTTCTGGTACTCTTCGCTCGTTGTTGCAGATGAGGACTAGGCACGTATGGAAATGTCCCGAGTCCTGTGATGTCGGTTCTTAACCGATTCACTGTCGAAGGATTATATATCGACACATGTGATCTCCCATTTGGACAGAAGGACGATATATCGCCATGCTAGGGTAATCGTGTTATTTGCTTTGTTTCGTGGCATCTTCCACAGTGTACATACTCAGTGAACAGAAATGTACATGATTATACTTGTTAATTTGATTGTGTACCAAGTTTTGTCCAAACCTACTCTTTGCCTGGCACTGAATCATTTAACTTAAGTGAACAGCAGTAGTGATTTGGCGTTAATTATAAGTATTCAAAATTTGGTACTATGTCATCATAGCTCGTAGAGAACCGTTCTGCAGGCAGTGACACGAGGAAAGTCCAGACAGAGACATAATCAGGCTGGAACAGGTACTATTAGTATTGGTACTCTCCTCTGGATGTTGAAGTTGAGGACGGAGCAGTTTTGGGAATGCCCTGAGCGCTGTGATGTCTGTTTTTGATTCAACTCAACTGACTTTGGTACTAAGTTTGATATCTTGTGACTTCCATTAGTTTCCTAGTGCAGAGGTCGGTATGGCAGGCTAGATAAGACCGCTCTGTCTTAAACATCCGGTGTGCTGATGCAGAGACAGCGCATTCAACTTCTACACCGGTCAGGTGGACTAAAATGTTGATTTCTCGTCCTTGACTTGCAGACGCCAATTACAAGTACCTCTGAAGTCGGAGTGGGTATGGCGAGGGAGGGGGTAATAGGGAAAGCTAATCCGCATGGACAAGTTAGTCCAGTGCACTAGAAGGAGTATCACATGTGCGGACTACGCTTAAGTTCAAGGACAGCAACAACAAACTTCCCCTCCCCCCCCCCAAAAAAATGTCCCCTTTTGTAGTCTTATTTTAATATCTCTGTATCTTTGTTCAATCATCTTTGTCAGCATTGAATCTCACCTATTCGCACTCAAATACGGTTTTTTTTTTTTTACATCCAGGGTCAACGATTGCAAAACAACTGACTTTAAAAAATATTAAAAAAAATAACAGAACACACACACACGCACACCCACCCACCCACCCACCCACACACACACACGCACGCACGCACGCACGCACGCACGCACGCACGCACGCACGCACGCACGCACGCACGCACGCACACAAAGCTCCGTGTATTATATTCTGTTGACAAAACCAACCCGCACAATGCCGTTATAACTACCCACAAATACAGGCCACAGCAGCTGGGATGCTCTTCCATTTCCATACAACAACAGGCCAAAAGTCAAATGCTGTGGGACCTTTCTGGGTTTTCAAAATACATATTTAATTTTATAACCGACGTTTGTGGTTTAAGGGATACAGAAACGCGCAGTGTAATAATTCACAAACGTACCGAGTCTAGGCCGTTCAAAAGGCAATGACAACCTGCTGAATTAAAATTCGCTAGTAAATTTTTTTTAGCTGCATGTCCTTCACAGGACGTAGCAGTCAAGCCCAGCATTTCAGCTGTTCGTGATTCCTGCGCTAGTTTTACGTTCGGTAGTTTGCCTTTGCTTTCTGAACGACCAGCACCTATTCCTTTTTCGAAAAAAAACCCCCAGCACCGCTGTGTTTCGAACCCGGGTATACGGGACTACGAATGGCGTTCGTAAACCCTTCACCACGGACAATAAATGCCAGGGTTCACTGCAACAACCTGTTGTTATGTCGAATGACGTCACGGCACATTGGACATTCCCTTGGGTGCTCAGTCCTCCGATGCAGCAGCCATCCTAAAATATTTCTGCTCACTGTTCCCATAAGAAGTTGACTGTAGTATCTCCTAGCTTTACCTCAAGGCGGGATTGGCTAGCCTGATCAGGTTTCACCTCCAGTTCGTGTCATCGCGATAATCTCCTCAGTATCCGCCAACCCAGTCCGTACTGCATTGATTATATCAGCCTTGTCCATGCTTCTCCCCAGTGTGCATTGGTGCATTATTTGCCAGCTTGTCAGGGCGTTTCATTATCTTACTCCGGCATGTCCAGGTGTTTATATCTAGGTCAGTGATGTGTAGCGCGACTTCCGAATGTTCTCTGTCCATTCCGAAAGAATACATGGCCACACGTGACACGTTCATTTTTACAAGAAAATAATCAATCAATCATTCATGTGCCATGCCGGAAAGCGTGGGCGGTCATGACTCGCCATTTCACTCGATCACCAGAGTCGTGGATAAGCTCAGTGTTCCTGTCTCGTCCATGCCACGTGGCCAAGCCATCCAGGTATTTTCCTCTCGGTCTTCCTCTTGGTCTGTTCCCCTCAATCTTGTCAGTTGTCAATAAGTTCTCCAATCCATTTCTTCTCATAACATGTCCAAAAATTTTTAACTGTCTTCGTCTAATTTCTCTAATCAGTTTACGTTTCTCTAATCAGTTTACGATGTTCATTTGTCTCCTGTAGTACTTGGTCATTGGTTTTTCTGTCTATCCATGGTACTCTTTGCATTTTCCTCAGAAACCACATTTCTGTAGCCATCAAATGTTTTTCAGCTTGACTGCACATTGTCCAAGTTTCACATCTATACAAAAAAAAAAAAAAAACAGGCTCTATATACCTCCTCAACACTCTTTTTCTCGTTTCAATTGACATCTTTGTATTGGTCAGAATGATTTTCATCTTGCTAAAGGCTACTTTCGCCATGGCGATTCTTGTTCTAATCTCTTCAAGGCATCTCCCATCAGATGTTATGACTGTTCCGAGATAATTGTAGCGATTCACTTGTTGAAGAATATTCCCATTTACTTGTATATTACATTGTGGTACTTCGTTCTTCTTAGTGACGATCATAACCTGTGTCTTCTTACAATAATACTATAGCAAAAATGAAGCCTTGATCGTTACAAGGAAAGAATACAATAGCACTCAGGAACGTTGATTGTTAGACGAAAAGAATGCGAAACTACACATGGCAAGTTGATTGTTAGACGGAAAAAATACGAAACTACACATGGTACATTGAGTGTTAGAAGGAAAGAATACGAAACTACACATGGCACGTTGAATATAGGAAGGAAAGAATGTGAAACTACACATGGCACGTTGGTTATAGGAAGGAAAGAATACGAAACTACACAAGACACGTTGATTATAGGAAGGAAAGAATACGAAACTACACATGGTACATCGACTGTTGGAAGGAAAGAATGCGTAACTACACATAACACGTTGATTGTTAGAAGGAAAGAATACGAAACTACTCATGGCACGTTGATTGTTAGAAGGAAAGAATGCGAAACTACACATGGTACATTGAGTGTTAGAAGGAATGAATGCGAAACTACGCATGACACGTTGATTATAGGAAGGAAAGAATGCGAAACTACACATGACACGTTGATTATAGGAAGGAAAGAATGCGAAACTACACATGACACGTTGATTATAGGAAGGAAAGAATGCGAAACTACACATGGCTTGTTGATTATAGGAAGGAAAGAATACGAAACTACACATGGCACGTTGATTATAGGAAGGAAAGAATACGAAACTACACATGACACGTTGATTATAGGAAGGAAAGAATGCGAAACTACACATGGCTTGTTGATTGTTAGAAGGAAAGAATGCGAAACTACACATGGCTTGTTTATTGTTAGAAGGAAAGAATGCGAAACTACACATGGCTCGTTGATTGTTAGAGGAAAGAGTCTACAAGAGTCCACATGAAACGTTGATTTAGTTGAGCAGAGTCAAGAACTGACGTCATATTGGGACAGTCCAATAACTATATATGCTCCGTCCTCATCTTCAACAGTCAGTGAAGAGTCCTAATGTTAATGGTAGAAGAAGCAGTCTGATATACGTCCATCTGACCTTTCATTGAAGTACTGTGTCAGCCAGATCTTCTGGTCACTTACTGTGTCAGCCAGATCCTGTGGTCACTTCTTGCAGCACCATTCTCTCCAGGTCAGAATGATCTCTCCGTTCTTCCGCACTATACACACGACCCGAAAGGGCCTCGGCTACGTCTGCCTTATCATGCACCAATACCCCACCTAGCGGTGCGGACTCAGCCAATCTGTCCGGCTACTCGTTTGTCACCATGCCCTGGGGAAAAATCCAACAAATGTTCTCTTCTGAGGTACTTGTAACTTAGGTCCCAAAGTCAAGGACGAGAAGTCAACATTTTAGTCCGATTGATTCGTGTAGGGGTTGAACCCGCTACCTCGGCATCAGCACATCGGGAGTTTCTTCTTCTTCTGCGTTCATCCGGAGGTTTTTTTTTCGGACGTGATTGCGTTGTGCCTGTTTACAGCAGAGCTGCGTTCTTGCGCCGTTAAGCCGACAAATCCGACTTCTGCGGGCATTAGTTGACCGGGTTAACCTTCCCGGGCACCGGGAGTTTAAGAGCAAGCGTTCTAATCCATTCCCCTATGGTGACCACCAA
>JACEFZ010000554.1:0-25000 GCA_014155875.1 Cepaea nemoralis | reverse complement strand
AAACCAACTCTTTGAAACCCAGCGCAATGCTATCTGCTGCCAAATCGGTCCCCGCTGTGTTTGGAACGCGCGTAAGCGGGCTTACAAATAGCGTCCCGAAGACCTTTGCCATGGACACTGGCGAACACGATATTATTCAACAAATAAGCCAAAAACAAATAAGCCAAACAATGGGAAACTAACCCAAATGATTCGCAACACTGTGAAACTAAAACAAAGTACTAACATCCCTACAAAAAGGGTAAATAACAAAGTGTATTGCATATCCTTTACAGGACGTCGTAATCAACCCATGGCATGGTTTTTTGTTGTTGTTGTTGGTACGTTATGATTTCTTGGCAAGTTTACGTTCAGTAGTCTGCCATTGCTTTCTGAACTCATACAGCAGCTGTTTCGAACGCGGTATGCGGGACTATGTTCGTAACCTATTCGCCATGCAGACGGCACATACAAAGGAAGCATACACGATATGTTGTTTTAACGTGCGTCTTGTACACATAACACGCCTAGCTGGTGTAGCGGTTAGTACGTTAGAATGACCATGGTCGGATGAGTGTTCGATATATTAACTCTTTACATCCGCTACGGGATTGCAAGTCTGACTATCTATCCCTCCGTTTCACTCGGACATTCGCTACATAATGATCCTTATAGTTCTCATACTCAGAGTAGGTTACTACAGCGGGATTTGTAGTTGCATTATGGGCCTATACACAGTACTGGTAGGGGCGTTTTGTGTGATATTCACTGGCAAAGGAACGGAGCATGATGGGGGCGACCTATTGCCGTGAAGTTGGAACCCCGACTGACTGACTGACTGACTGACTCACTGAATGACTGACTAACTAACTAACTAACTAACTAACTAGCTGGCTGGCTGGCTGACTGACTGACTGACTGACTGGCTGGCTGGCTGACTGACTGACTGACTGACTAACTAACTAACTAAATGACTGACTGACTGACTGAATGACTGATTAACTAACTAACTAACTAATATATACCCACGTGTGACAACCAACACTAGGTTGTCTGCTGCCAAATCGCCAGTGGTATGTGGGATTATGAATTACGTCCGTAGTGTCTTCACCACAGAACCGGAATATCAAAGAAAACAACAACAGCAACATGCGAGATAACAACAGTAACATGCGAGATAACAACAGTAACATGCGAGATAACAACAGTATGGAATATGGTTACAACAACAGCAACATGCGAGATAACAACAGCAACATGCGAGATAACAACAATAACATGCGAGATAATAACAGCAACATGCGAGATAACAACAGCAACATGCGAGATAACAACAGTATGGAATATGGTTACAACAACAGCAACATGCGAGATAACAACAGCAACATGCGAGATAACAGCAATAACATGCGAGATAATAACAGCAACATGCGAGATAACAACAATAACATGCAAGATAACAACAGCAACATGCGAGATAACAACAGTAACATGCGACATAACAACAGTAACATGCGAGATAACAACAGTAACATGCGAGATAACAACAGCAAAATGCTAGATAACAACAGCAACATGCGAGATAACAACAGCAATATGCGAGATAACAACAATAACATGCGAGATAACAACAGCAACATGCGAGATAACAACAATAACATGCAAGATAACAACAGCAACATGCGAGATAACAACAGTAACATGCGACATAACAACAGTAACATGCGAGATAACAACAGTAACATGCGAGATAACAACAGCAAAATGCTAGATAACAACAGCAACATGCGAGATAACAACAGCAACATGCGAGATAACAAAAGTAACATGCGAGATAACAACAGCAACATGCGAGATAACAACAGCAACATGCGAGATAACAACAGTAACATGCGAGATAACAACAGTAACATGTGAGATAACAACAGTAACATGCGAGATAACAACAGTATGAAATATGGTTACAACAACAGCAACATGCGAGATAACAACAGTATGGATTATGGTTACAACAACAGCGACATGCGAGATATCAACAGCAACATGCGAGATAACAACAGTATGGAATATGGTTACAACAACAGTAACATTCGAGATAACAACAGTAACATGCGAGATAACAATAGTAGCATGCGAGATAACAACAGCAACATGCGTGATAACAACAGCAACATGCGAGATAACAACGGTATGGAATATGGTTACAACAACAGTAACATGCGAGATTACAACAGTATGGAATATGGTTACAACAACAGTAACATGCGAGATAACAACAGTATGAAATATGGTTACAACAACAGTAACATGCGAGATAACAACAGCAACATGCGAGATAACGACAGCAACATGCGAGATAACAACAGTAACATGCGAGATATCAACAGTAACATGCAAGATAACAACAGCAACATGCGAGATAACAACAATATGGAATATGTTTACAACAACAGCAACATGCGAGATAACAACAGTAACATGCGAGATAACAACAGCAACATGCGAGATAATAACAGTAACATGCGTGATAACAACAGTAACATGCGAGATAACAACAGCAACATGCGGGATAACAACAGTAACATGCGAGATAACAACAGCAACATGCGAGATAACAACAGCAACATGCGAGATAACAACAGTAACATGCGAGATAACACCAATATGGAATATATTTACAACAACAGTAACATGCGAGATAACAACAGCAACATGCGAGATAACAACAGCAACATGCGAGATAACAACAGTAACATGCGAGATAATAACAATATGGAATATGTTTACAACAACAGCAACATGCGAGATAACAACAGCAACATGCGATATAACAACAGTAACATGCGAGATAACAACAGCAACATGCGATATAACAACAGTAACATGCGAGATAACAACAGCAACATGCGAGCTAACAACAGTAACATGCGAGATTACAACAGAAACATGCGAGATAACAACAATATGGAATATGTTTACAACAACAGCAACATGCGAGATAACAACAGTATGGAATATGTTTAAAACAACAGCAACATGCGAGATAACATCAGCAACATGCGAGATAACAACAGAATGGAATATGTTTACAACAACAGCAACATGCCAGGTAACAACAGTATGGAATATGTTTACAACAACAGCAACATGGGAGATAACAACAGTATGGAATATGGTTACAACAACAACAACATGCGAGATAACAACAGCAACATGCGAGATAACAACAATATGGAATATGTTTACAACAACAGCAACATGCGAGATAACAACAATAAGGAATATGTTTAACACGTTTCATATATTTAAGTACTTTAGGACAAGCATTACATTAAATGGGAGATGCACTACAGAGAATAAGAGCAGACCAGGACAAGAAAATTCTGCATTTCTGAATTTCTGAAATTGAAAAGTGAGTGGCACCTTTCAGTCTTGACAGACCAAAGTATGTGAGTTGGAATGTGGTCAATATTCCATCACAATGCCTGGGCAGAACTTCAGAGAAACATGTGGTGCCTAAACGACATGTTCCCTCTCTCGGCCTAATCTTGTGTATTCCAGAGGAATGGGTAATCAATACATCTGGCACAAGGTAGGCTGCAGACGCTGGCGGCACAGCGTCAAAGCTCCGAGACCTCGTCACCACGAGCAGGTGGCGAGTGGTGGCCAGGCCCTGGAACCCAAGAGACCCGGCTTAGAGACGTTCAGCCAAGTCCCACAGGTGAGGGCCTCGTACGCGCCTGGACCGTAAGGGCGCGCACATCTGTCAAACACAAGTGTCCGGACCTGTGTAAAGCGTGCACTATCGTCAGACTCTCCGCCTGACCCTAGCGGACCCCGCGACCAGCGGGAATAGGCCCGCCAGAGATACCACAGGAAATATTGCTCGTCTACTGCGAGCAAATTTCCCATCATTCCACTGTGCGGATCTCGCGACCGGCGAGAATAGGCCCGCCGAAGATATTGCTTGTCTGCTGCGAACAAATCTCTAAGCTTGACTGAATAAGTAAAGAATCGTGTGCGTTTGTATGAGGTGTTTGAGTGTTGCGCGTATGGCTGTAATTGTTGGACATGTATAATAAATGTGTTCCTCTGTCTCTTTTGTGTTATTTCTACATAGCTGACATTGTGATATTTGTTTGAATTTGTATGCTTCTATCTGTGTTGTCGGTGTCATATTATATAAGCAGTCTATATGTGATTTCCCTAGCCTTTGGTGTTATGTGTTTGTTGTGTAGGTCTGAAAAGGTGCATGTGAAGTCAGACATGAAGTATGTGTGTCCTCTTTTAATCCTACGTTGAGTGGTGGTGCTTGTTCTCTAACTAACTGTTTGTATATTGTGTGTGTTGTTTGCTGTATTAACTATTCATGTCCTTGTATTGCCTGTATGCATGTCTGGTAGAATGTTGGCAGTGTTCCCTGGTAGTGTGCAGCTGCATTGTTAAGAGGTGTGAGGTGTTTTATGTTGTGTGCTATATAATATAAAGCTAATCTATGTTGTTCTGGATGTCTGATGAATTTACCTATGTGACTGATTCTAAGTGACAGTGTTTTTGTGTGGATGTCCTGTAGTGAAAATCCCCCTTGTTTTTTGTCTTGTATGAGTGTTTTGTGTTTTATGCTGTGTATTGTGTTGGTAAGATGAAACGTATGATTTGTTTGTTTATGTTTGTGACGGTCTGTTTGGGAGGGTCCAGTACTGTCGCTAAGTATATTATTTTGGGTATTATGTATGTGTTGACTATTGTGCTTCTACCAAATAGTGTGAATGTTTTGTACCTATAATTATATAACATGTCTGTGATACTGTTGGGTCAGTGAGTGCCATGTCTGTCTGTGTGTTTCTGTGGGATCACATGGAAATGTGTGTCTCAGGTCTGGAGGGAAATCAGACTTTTGTTTCCACTTTCCCAGACCCATTATCTGTGATTTCTGTATATTTACTTTGGCTCCACTGCCTTTTTCTAAAATGGGTAAAGGTGTGGAGTATGTTCCTTATTGAGGTGTTGCTAGTGGGAAAGAAGGCAGTGCATAAGCGACGAGCCTTCGCCGAAAAGACAATTTTTTAAATTTTTTATTAATTAAGTCAAAACGTGCTTATGTTTATTTCAACTTGATAGACATTTTTAATAATGCATTGTACACCTGAGTGATCAAAAAGTGTATAAAAGGACGAATGTATGCATTAAAACGAGAAGTTTGAAAATTAGTGCGCCTTTTTGCACACGTGGGTTTTTGTGTGGTAACTTGTCTTCGTCTTCTTTTTTTTTTTTTTTTAAATTAAGTCACAACGTGCTTATTTTTTATTTCAACGTGATAAACATTTTTAATAATGCAGGGACACCTGAGTGAGTGAAAAGTGTATAAAAGGACGAATGAATGCATTAAAACAAGAAGTTTGAGAATTAGTGCGCTTTTTTTTTTTGCACACATGTCTTTGTGTGGTGATTTGTCTTCGTTTTTTTTTGTTTTTTGTTTTGATTATTAGTGCGCTTTTTTGCACACAAATGTTTTTGTGTGGTAACTTGTCTTCGTCTACTTTTTTTTTTTAAACGTTTATTTCATACAAAGCAATGTATATTTACAAGGTGTCATGTGTGTTTCTTTTGTTTGTGTATATTAAAGAGCGCTGCCGTTTGTTAGTGTTAGGTGTCATATGTGTGAATAAAGCAAATACATTCATATATACAGTTATGATAATATGACATTTATGGCATAGTGCATGTAAAACACACATGCCTTGCATATGCTTCATTTCCACTCCCACAAACAGAATGTATGTAAAACCTGTCCATCTCTCTCTCTCTCTCTCTCTCTCTCTCTCTCGCTCTCTCTCTCTCTCTCTCTCTCTCTCTCTCTCTCTCTCGCTCTCTTCTCATCTCTCTCTCCTCTCTCTCTCTCTCTCTCTCTCTCACACACACACTCATTTTATCTTTATCTGTCTCATGCTTTTTGGAGACAGCAGTACATTGAATGCCGTGAGCTTGGGCAATAAACTTTAAATTATCATTCCCATTAAAATGTGGCTTCTTTGTAATTTCTGGGTCACTTAGCTACCGAGGTGAAGGTTCACATTCTTGGCGTTGTTGGCCTGATGTCAAATTACAGGATCACACTCTAGTGCTCTGTAATTTATTTTTTATTAAATTGAAAACTATACGTTTATCCACGCATGACTAGGGGTCAAATATACATCAACACAGACACTACCGACAGAGATATATACATACCAAATATACATACACATTTATGTGTATATTTCCACCCACACCCACACACACGCATACCCACTTATACGTATATGTACAGACATATCTATGCATGCACGAACCAATACAGATTTAGATGTATCTCTATGTTTGTATACCTTATCCAAACCCCACAGACAAATTTGAAATGTGTATATTCCTTTTTGTCTAAGTGGTTTTGAATATTTGTGTGATTTTGTTTTGGAACATGTGCTGTATTATATGTGTGTTGTATGTTCTGAACCTGTATGTTGCTGCATTTCTACAGGTCCATACCACATACCTGTACTCTGCTAGTGCAGTCAACAATCTTATGTGATTATTTTCTGTGGTTTTTGGTATTGTGTTTAAAAATATTGCCTTGTACATATCTGTCTTCTTTTTGGTGAATATCTCAATTAGTTGTCTTAAAGTGTCTAGTGCAGTCTGTACTGTTGGGCATGTAAAAAAAAATGTGGTCTTCTGTTTCTTGTATGTTTTGTCTACAGAGTTGACATGGTGATATTCGTTTTGACCTGTGTGCTTGTTTTTCGGTAGTAGGTGTCATGTTAAAGATCAAACGATATGTAATTTCCTTCGCTTTGGGAGCTATGTTTGGGTTGTGGAGATTAGTAAATGTACATGTGTAGTCTTGTATGCAGTATGTTTTTCCTCTTTTAATTCTAACTTGTAGTGGGGGTGCTTGTTGTTTAACCAGATATTTGTAGATTTGGCGTGTTGTCTGGTGTAGTAAGTGCTCACTCCCTCGGAGTGCTTGTATACATGTCTTATAGAACGCTGGTAGAGTTCCAAAATAGCGTGGTGTATTAAGATGTATTCTCCTAATGTGTTGAAGTCTCATTTCTATATAGTAGAGTGCTAGTGGGTGTTGTTCTGGGTGACTAAGGATGTGTCCCATATGTGGGATTCTCAGCGCTTGAGTCTTTGTGTGTATGTCTTGCAGTGCTATTCCTCCTTGTTTCTTGTCCTGTATGAGTGTCTTATGCTGTATGCAGTAAACTGTGTTGACAAAGATGAAACATCTGATATGTTTGTTGATGTCTGTGATTGTCTGTCTTGGAGAGTCTAGTACTGTAACTAAATATATAATTTTAGGGATAATGAAAGTGTTGACAATGATGCTCCTGTCGAAAATTGTAGATGTCTTGTCTGTGTAGCATGTCTATGATTTTGTGTATGAGGTTTTGCCATGTTTGTGCGTGTATCTGTCTGGAGTTGCTGGGAAATGTGATTCCATATACCTTAATATTGTCTGTGGCTGTTAGGTCTGGAGGAAAATCGGATTTATTCCGCCATTTTCCGAGACCCATAATGTGTGATTTGTTTATGTTTAATTTGGCTCCACTCCCTTTACCAAATTGTGTATATGTATGGAGTATCTTTGTGATGGATGTTTTGTTGGTGGGGCAGAAAACGGTGTCGTCTGCGTATGCAAGCAACTTCCGCTCTCCCCCGCCTGGTATGAATGTGCCTGTGATGTTGGTGTCTAGTCTGATTGCTTCTAGTAGTGTTTCTAAAACCAGTACATATAGGAGCGGCGACAGAGGACATCCTTGTCTCACCGATCGTGTGAGCCGGAACCCCGCAGTGAGTGTGTGGTTAACCAACACCTTACTCTCATGATTCCGGTATAAGATCGCTATCCACCTCCTAAAGTATATTCCTAAGTTGCATTGTGTTAATGTCTTGTATAGATAATAGTGGGAGATTCTGTCAAAGGCCTTCTCCTGGTCTAAGGACAAAAAAGAGGCTTCACTGTCTTTCTCCTGTGTGTATGTGATGATGTCTCTAATGAAATGTGTGTGTTGGTGTATGGTCCTATGTGGTACTCCGCATTGTTGGTCAGGGTTATGAGCTTTGGCATGTATGGTCTAAGTTTCTGGGTCAGAGCCTTGGTTAATATTTTATAGTCTGTGTTCAGTAGTGATATTGGTCTGTAATTTTTCATCTGTGTTTTGTCTGTATTGTCTTTGGGTATGAGTGTGATGTAAGACATGTTGCAGCTATCTGGTAGTTGTTGTTTATAAAAGGTGTCTTGATAGACTTAAGAAGAAGACCACCTAAGATAGGTGTAACAAGCTACGTGGAGGGTCCCAAGTAACTATGTAACAATATTCAATATTATTCTATTGCCCTGACTTTGATAGGTTTTTGCTTGCCAACCCTCCTCCGTTCCCTGGACTCACTGTCACTCTGTCTTTCAACCTCGGGACCTAACCTCTAAGGTGTATTTCTGGCTGTCGCATAAATAATATGGCGATTGTCAGAATAACTTGAAAGTAATTTTATTAACCTAATCAAGAACAGCACAGGAAAACATCAAGGCAGATAAAACAGATAGTTCTAAACAGACACAACAAGGATAACGTTCAGGCACAGAGCCTCAGGTAGCTAGATTCACAGACCCAGCTTCATGCACTGTCCGATCCGTCCACACACAGCTCACCGAGTGTGCAAGAATCTCCTTCCTTCCAGGTAATTGGTTGTACGTACAACAGCCTTCTGTAGACCAAACTTCCAAGTTTCCATGGACCACTTTAGTTATCAAATGTTCTAGGGAAGTGCCATGGAATCATCTGGCATAATGTCAGGTAGGAAATAATGTCCTGGAGAATAGTTCTCATATAATAATGGGTGTGTCTGAGTGATTGGCGGGGTCCAGCCAATAATACAAAAGGACTCAATCCAAACGTATCGAGATGACTGGTGAGTGTCAGTACAGCTGATGGTCATTCTTTCAAGGTCAGCAGTGGCTCTATCTCGTAGAGATCATATCCTTACAGCTGGCATGGCCCAAACCTTGCCATGGCATAGTCATAAACATACTTTCTGCGTAGAGCCCTGTCGAGACCTTCAGCTCTGTTCATACTTCCAAAAGAAGGACCCTGGAAAGGACAAACATTCGAGTGAGGGATCAAGCTGACTCAAGCACCACATATTAGTTATGCATTTCGGCTTACCAACACCAGTTTATAAGTGGCTGGCTTGGATGTGTCGGACATGTCAGGTAGACCCTGGATTGGCTACGTCCTGGCTTGCATAGACCTCCAATCTGTAGACGTCCGGTCGGCTACCCGATGCACCCTGTTACATACACGAATCACTCTCCTCACTCATACCCTGCCTTTATTATTATTGGGCACATTCATTTCCCAGCTTCTCTCTCCCTCGCAAACCATGCCTTTCTCACAACCAAGATCTTGTGGTGTGGTGCGCCTAGTAATCTGTGTGTTTCTCCCCGTTAACTACTAGTATAGTAGTGGGGTTGTATGGCATGCAGTGGAGTTCCCCATTCCCAGCAAGAATATGAAAGAAGATACTACCTCTTCTGGCTGCTGCTCTTGTCTGAGCTGTCGCCGCAATGTACCGGCAGTGCCTCACCTAACACGTAGATTCAGAGGAATGCAGGTTCTCTCTATAAGATAACGAAGTTTATTTATAATCCCCACATCATCCTATCGACTAAAAGACGAAAGAGATAGCACCGTGGATAGCCTCTTCCGGCTCAAGAAGATAGATCATAGATTGGTGGACCCCCTTTCCAATATGGCAAGACTGCTGTTTCGCCATATCCTCTCAGTCGTTAAGACAATAGATATTTATAGGCCAAGTTTTGGCTGGACCAAAGAAACCCCAAGTTTACCTTTTCATTCCACCAGTAGGAGACCTTTAAAAATGTCTCAATCTTTAACTTGAACTCTTGACATTCGGCCGTGGATGGCGATCAGTAGAAACGGACATGAATCCTCCAGAAGCCGCACCAGTGCACATTTGGCGCAGGGCGCTCCATCGGGTCTACCCGAAAGAAAAGACCTATATCTACTTGCTCCATATAAAGATTGTGTTATGAAGGTAACCCCAAAGAACTATCTTTCATGATTGATCGAACAAGAGAACTGAGAGCTTCCGAAAGCCGTTTCCCCCTGTTTTCCCAAAATCAAAGAAGGCATGAGGACATGAGCCACTGGCGTTTCGCCACAATAGGCAAGAAGTGTTGGAAGAATTCTATCTTTAAACCGTCTGGCCCTGGTGTCTTGTCCTTGTTCATTTTGCTGAGTGCGTGTGTTATGTCAGCCAGTGTTAGTTCTGTGTCTAGTCTGTCTCTGTCTTCATCTAACAGCTTTTTACTGTATTGTAGAAAATTGTCTTGTGTCTGTGTGTCTATTGTCTCTGCTGTAAACAGTTGAGTGTAGTATTGATTGAATGCTTCTGTTATTTGTGCTGGTTCTGTTTGCATATTGCCTTGCATGTCTGCTATTTAGCCTATTTGTCGCTATAGGTATAGCTATAGGTTGATCGCTATGGCTTCAGCAAACCTTAACAACCGACTACTCTGTGTGTTGAACAACACACGGAAGGCACTGTCTCTTTCAACCACATGACTACTCTCGAGCACGTGTCTCGCGACCGAATATAAAATGATAATGGTGACATAAACAAGTTAAAAAGTAAAATGATAATGGAGACATAAACGAGTTAAAAAGTAAAATGATAATGGTGACATAAATAAGTTAAAAAGTAAAATGATAATGGTGACATTAAGTTAAAAAGTAAAATGATAATGGTGACATTAAGTTAAAAAGTAAAATGATAATGGTGACATAAACAAGTTAAAAAGTAAAATACTCTTGTATATGTTTTATTGGGTATATGGTGCTAAGGGCGTTGTTCTTGGCTATCTTGTCTAAGAGACATTGACAGTGTCTGATACAGCACTAACTAAGGCTGGGTCTTATTTTTTATTGCCCTGGAATCCCAGGCCCACCCACCCTTAAAATGAACACCAGGAAATGAACTGGAAAGTGAATGCAGCCTGTGTGTGTGTGTGTGTGTGTGTGTGTGTGTGTGTGTGTGTGTGTGTGTGTGTGTGTGTGCTATTGAGCACATCACCCTTCGAGTGCCGATTGATCTAATATTTATCAGGTCTAGCATCATATACTCAAGGTGTGGACAAATGGTCTGTTAGATTACTTTTACTGCTGCTGCTCTTGCTGCTGCTGCTACTACTACTACTACTGCTGCTGCTGCTACTATTACTACTACTACTGCTGCTGCTGCTGCTATGCTGCTGCTGCTATGCTGCTGCTGCTATGCTGCTGCTGCTGCTACTACTACTGTCCCTATCTACTATCAAGCGAAACCACAGCCATGGGAACGGGCTTGGTAGAATCAGCGGGGAAAGAAGACCCTGTTGTGCTTGACTTTCGTCCGACATTGTGAAGACACATGAAGGGTGTAGCATAGGTGGGAGCGCAAGCGCAATTGAAATACCACTACTTTTATCGTTTCGTTTCTTTAATTGAAAAGTATCTTCTGTAATAAGTTACTATTATTGAATATCAGAAAAAGAGTACGAAAAGTTATATATGTTTTGTTGTATGGCAGTGAGTCATCGGTGACTAAAGCAAGTCACCGGATTTTCCGGTTCAATGGCGACGAAATGAAGCGTTTATTCTTCGGGAGACGCTGTTTAGTGTTTTCCTGGGGATTTCCCTGTTGATAGTGTTTTCCTGTGGATTATGTGATGTTATTTTGTGTTCATTTATTGGAAGTTTTCAAAAGAAGCCACGGAAGGCAGGTGGTGGATGAAATTTTGAGGGCAGCCGACAGATATTTGTTGGTCATGGTCTCGAGTTTCGCGACGGCAGGCAGAGGATCTCTTTCGAGAGACAATGGTTGCGGTCATCCGGCCAGTATGGTCACTGCCATAGAGGAAAGCAACGGCAAACTACCTCTTTGAAAGTGCCTAGTACATGTGAGATAACAACAGCAACATGCGAGATAACAACAGCAACCTGCGAGATAACAACAGTAACATGCAAGATAACAACAGCAACATGCGAGATAACAACAGTAACATGCAAGATAACAACAGCAACATGCGAGATAACAACGGCAACATGCGAGATAACAACAGCAACATGGGAGATAAGAACAGTATGGAATATGGTTACAACAACAGCAACATGCGAGAGATAACAATAGAACATGCGAGATAGCAACAGCAACATGCGAGATAGCAACAGCAACATGCGAGTAACAACAGCAACATGCGAGATAACAACAACAACATGTGAGATAACAACAGCAACATGCGAGATAACAACAGCAACATGCGAGATAACAACAGCAACATGCGAGGTAAGAACAGCAACATGCGAGATAACAACAGCAACATGCGAGATAACAACAGCAACATGCGAGATAACAACACCAACATGCGAGATAACAACAATATGGAATATGGTTACAACAACAGGAACATGCGAGATAACAACAGCAACATGCGAGATAACACAATATGGAATATGTTTACAACAACAGCAACATGCGAGATAACAACAGCAACATGCGAGATAACAACAGTATGGAATATGTTTACAACAACAGCAACATGCGAGATAACAACAGCAACATGCGAGATAACAACAGTGTGGAATATGTTTAACACGTTTCATATATTTAAATACTTTAGGACAATCATTACATTAAATGGGAGATGCACTACAGAGATTAAGAGCAGACCAGGACAAGCAAAATCTGCATTTCTGAATTTCTGAAATTGAAAAGTGAGTGGCACCTTTCAGTCTTGACAGACCAAAGTATGTGAGTTGGAATGTGGCCAATATTCCATCACAATGCCTGGGCAGAACTTCAGAGAAACATGTGGTGCCCAAACGACATGTTCCCTCTCTCGGCCTAATCTTGTGTATTCCATAGAAATGGGTAACCAATACATCTTGCACAAGGTAGGCTGTAGACGCTGGCGGCACAGCGTCAAACCTCCGAGACCTCGCCACCACGAGCAGGTGGCGAGTGGTGGCCAGGCCCTGGAACCCAAGAGACCCGGCTTAGAGACGTTCAGCCAAGTCCCACAGGTGAGGGCCTCGTACGCGCCTGGACCGTAAGGGCGCGCACATCTGTCAAACACAAGTGTCCGGACCTGTGTAAAGCGTGCACTATCGTCAGACTCTCCGCCTGACCTTAGCGGACCCCGCGACCAGCGGGAATAGGGGGAGGGGGGGGGGGGTAAGCTAACACATTTTATTGTGGCGAGGAACGTCTCACATGCAAAAGTAACCAAGGTTATGACATGAACATTCACAACATTGAAGTTGATAGCAAAACTGTCTGGAGTACAGTTAC
Organism: Cepaea nemoralis; assembly: GCA_014155875.1. Lineage (NCBI taxonomy): Eukaryota > Metazoa > Mollusca > Gastropoda > Stylommatophora > Helicidae > Cepaea > Cepaea nemoralis. The sequence goes on along the minus strand of JACEFZ010000554.1, from coordinate 11,626 downwards.
TTGATCGATCTCATTAAGCATACATAGTCAATTGTAAGAATCTTCTAGTCTATGGTAGTTTTATTTGTCCAGAGAAACTATTGCATACAAGTACTAATTCAACAATAAGTAAATTAAACATATCTTAACAATAAAATGCCTCTTATGAAGATGGTGTGTTACTGTTTATACAAGTGTCCAACACAGCCACTAAATCGGGTTCCAAATGAGAGTACACCTGGCCAAACTCCGAAGGGAACTTCTCTTTCACATTCTTAACAAACTCAATCATCAGGATCCGGGTGTCATCTTTAATATTCTCCGTTCTGACCACGGCAGCCACGACTGTCAGGAGTTTGGGTATCAGTGGAACCAGCTCAGGGACACCCTCCCAGTACAACTTCATAAGACAAGTGAAGACCGTCACATTCTCCTCAGAGTCTTTCAACGGCCGCAGCTGCATGACCTCTGGAAGGACCTGAGCCAAAGACACATTCTGGGAGCTGTACGAGATCATGCGGCAAACAACGGCACAAATACTGTCAATGACTCAACAGTTGGTCTCTGTGCTCATTACAGAGAACAAGGTCTTGAGGACCTCTGTGTAATGGCTAACCATGAGGTCACCTCCATTAACTGCCAGAACCCCAAGGGCAAAGACAGAATCACTGCGCACCTCTTCGTCTTCGTCAGCAGTCGTGCGGGTGAACACCGTGTACAGCTTGCTCGTAAACACGGAGCCCACTGCACTTCCACAGGCCTCAATCACCTCCACCAAAGTGCTTACAGCAAACGATTTCTCTGCAGTCGAAGACATCGTCTCCAATCTATTGAGAAGGTCCTGAACAAAGGAAGTGAAGAATGGAAGAAAATTTTCCCCTCCCATAATCCTGGCCATGACAGGAAGTAAATCACCAGCAGACTCTATGAGAAGAGGAGGATTATAGACTAGAAGGAATATCAGCGGACAATGCCAGATAGTTTTGAGCATCACCGGGGCTACGGATGCAATTCTGACCGCCATGAAGGAGATGTTTACTCACAAGGTGGCGTGCCAAGACCAGGACGTGTACACAGAAGACGAGTTTGACAGATTTCTCTTATTTTTTTATGTCAATGTTTTTTTTTTTTTAAAACGTTTATTTCATACAAAGCAATGTATATTTACAAGGTGTAATATATGTTTCTTTTGTTTGTGTATATTACAGAGCATTGCCGTTTGTTAGTGTTAGGTGTCACATGTGTGAATAAAACAAATACATACATATATACAGTTATGATGTAACATTTATGGCATAGTGCATGTAAACACACATGCCTTGCATAAGCTTCATTTCCACTTACACAAGCTCAATTTCAATAGGCGAAATATTTATACGTTGTGAAGAGAGACCAGAGTGACAATAGCTGGCCGGCAATTGGGATGTGTGAGTGAAAATTGTGCAAGTAGCTAGCAGTGTTGATACATTGTATATATCGTGGTAGAAAATATGTTTTATACACCTTTATGTAATTAATTCATTTCTAACCTTAGATTGGCAAATTGTTTTGTTAATTTGATGGACGAACTTCTTTATCTTAGACATTTAATAAATATTATATCTAATTGCTTTATTAGATAAAACTGGGTGAGTTATGTCCCTTGACTAACAATAAAATGGTATTATTCACAACAATGTTTTCCAGTAGTGAATTTGAATAACGAAGACACAAACAATAGATTGCACGATTTATTGCCTAGCATATTTCGCTGCATCTCGTCAGGTACATACTGCAGAAATCACACAACATAAAGTGAAATAACTAGATAAATCCTTCAATCTGAAATATACACATATTCGCACAGTAATGTCGATTGTCTACCACGGTAATTTTAAACTGACTATCATGTCTTTCTGCTTGCAGAAGGCCGGTTTACGCAGGTTGATCGCTATGGCTTCAGCAAACCTTAACAACCGACTACTCTGTGTGTTGAACAACACACGGAAGGCACTGTCTCTTTCAACCACATGACTACTCTCGAGCACGTGTCTCGCGACCGAATATAAAATGATAATGGTGACATAAACAAGTTAAAAAGTAAAATGATGATGGTGACATAAACAAGTTAAAAAGTAAAATGATAATGGTGACATAAATAAGTTAAAAAGTAAAATGATAATGGTGACATTAAGTTAAAAAGTAAAATGATAATGGTGACATTAAGTTAAAAAGTAAAATGATAATGGTGACATAAACAAGTTTAAAAGTAAAATACTCTTGTATATGTTTTATTGGGTATATGGTGCTAAGGGCGTTGTTCTTGGCTATCTTGTCTAAGAGACATTGACAGTGTCTGATACAGCACTAACTAAGACTGGGTCTTATTTTTTATTGCCCTGGAATCCCAGGCCCACCCACCCTTAAAATGAACACCAGGAAATGAACTGGAAAGTGAATGCAGCCTGTGTGTGTGTGTGTGTGTGTGTGTGTGTGTGTGTGTGTGTGTGTGTGTGTGTGTGTGTGTGTGTGTGTGTGCTATTGAGCACATCACCCTTCGAGTGCCGATTGATCTAATATTTATCAGGTCTAGCATCATATACTCAAGGTGTGGACAAATGGTCTGTTAGATTACTTTTACTGCTGCTGCTCTTGCTGCTGCTGCTACTACTACTACTGCTGCTGCTGCTGCTACTACTACTACTACTACTACTACTACTACTACTACTATTACTACTACTACTACTACTACTACTACTACTACTACTACTACTACTGCTGCTGCTGCTGCTATGCTGCTGCTGCTATGCTGCTGCTGCTACTACTACTGTCCCTATCTACTATCAAGCGAAACCACAGCCAAGGGAACGGGCTTGGTAGAATCAGCGGGGAAAGAAGACCCTGTTGTGCTTGACTTTCGTCCGACTTTGTGAAGACACATGAAGGGTGTAGCATAGGTGGGAGCGCCACAGCAATTGAAATACCACTCATTTTATCGTTTCGTTTCTTTAATTGAAAAGTATCTTCTGTAATAAGTTACTATTATTGAATATCAGAAAAAGAGTACGAAAAGTTATATATGTTTTGTTGTATGGCAGTGAGTCATCGGTGACTAGAGCAAGTCATCGGATTTTCCAGTTCAATGGCGACGAAATGAAGCGTTATTCTTCGGGGAGACGCTGTTTAGTGTTTTCCTGGGGATTTCCTGTTGATAGTGTTTTCCTGTGGATTATGTGATGTTATTTTGTGTTCATTTATTGGAAGTTTTCAAAAGAAGCCACGGAAGGCAGGTGGTGGATGAAATTTTGAGGGCAGCCGACAGATATTTGTTGGTCATGGTCTCGAGTTTCGCGACGGCAGGCAGAGGATCTCTTTCGAGAGACAATGGTTGCGGTCATCCGGCCAGTATGGTCACTGCCATAGAGGAAAGCAACGGCAAACTACTTCTTTGAAAGTGCCTAGTACATGTGAGATAACAACAGCAACCTGCGAGATAACAACAGCAACATGCGAGATAAGAACAGCAACATGCGAGATAACAACAGCAACATGCGAGATAACAACAACATGCGAGATAACAACAGCAACATGCGAGATAACAACAGCAACATGCGAGATAACAACAGCATCATGCGAGATAACAACAATATGGAATATGGTTACAACAACAGCAACATGCGAGAGATAACAACAGAACATGCGAGATAGCAACAGCAACATGCGAGATAGCAACAGCAACATGCGAGTAACAACAGCAACATGCGAGATAACAACAACAACATGCGAGATAACAACAGCAACATGCGAGATAACAACAGCAACATGCGAGATAACAACAGCAACATGCGAGATAACAACAGCATCATGCGAGATAACAACAATATGGAATATGGTTACAACAACAGCAACATGCAAGATAACAACAGCAACATGCGAGATAACAACAGCAACATGCGAGATAAGAACAGCAACATGCGAGATAACAACAGCAACATGCGAGATAACAACAGCAACATGCGAGATAAGAACAGCAACATGCGAGATAACAACAGCAACATGCGAGATAACAACAGCAACATGCGAGATAACAACACCAACATGCGAGATAACAACAGCAACATGTGAGATAACAACAGCAACATGCGAGATAACAACAGTATGGAATATGTTTACAACAACAGCAACATGCGAGATAACAACAGCAACATGCGAGATAACAACAGTGTGGAATATGTTTAACGCGTTTCATATATTTAAATACTTTAGGACAATCATTACATTAAATGGGAGATGCACTACGGAGATTAAGAGCAGACCAGGACAAGCAAAATCTGCATTTCTGAATTTCTGAAATTGAAAAGTGAGTGGCACCTTTCAGTCTTGACAGACCAAAGTATGTGAGTTGGAATGTGGCCAATATTCCATCACAATGCCTGGGCAGAACTTCAGAGAAACATGTGGTGCCCAAACGACATGTTCCCTCTCTCGGCCTAATCTTGTGTATTCCATAGAAATGGGTAACCAATGAGTCTGGCACAAGGTAGGCTGTAGACGCTGGCGGCACAGCGTCAAACCTCCGAGACCTCGCCACCACGAGCAGGTGGCGAGTGGTGGCCAGGCCCTGGAACCCAAGAGACCCGGCTTAGAGACGTTCAGCCAAGTCCCACAGGTGAGGGCCTCGTACGCGCCTGGACCGTAAGGGCGCGCACATCTGTCAAACACAAGTGTCCGGACCTGTGTAAAGCGTGCACTATCGTCAGACTCTCCGCCTGACCTTAGCGGACCCCGCGACCAGCGGGAATAGGGGGGGGGGGGGGGGTAAGCTAACACACTTTGTTGTGGCGAGGGACAACCCTCACATGCGAAAGTAACCAAGGTTATGACATGAACATTCACAACATTGAAGTTGATAGCAAAACTGTCTGGAGTACAGTTACTTGATCGATCTCATTAAGCATACATAGTCAATTGTAAGAATCTTCTAGTCTATGGTAGTTTTATTTGTCCAGAGAAACTATTGCATACAAGTACTAATTCAACAATAAGTAAATTAAACATATCTTAACAATAAAATGCCTCTTATGAAGATGGTGTGTTACTGTTTATACAAGTGTCCAACACAGCCACTAAATCGGGTTCCAAATGAGAGTAAACCTGGCCAAACTCCGAAGGGAACTTCTCTTTCACATTCTTAACAAACTCAATCATCAGGATCCGGGTGTCATCTTTAATATTCTCCGTTCTGACCACGGCAGCCACGACTGTCAGGAGTTTGGGTATCAGTGGAACCAGCTCCGGGACACCCTCCCAGTACAACTTCATAAGACAAGTGAAGACTGTCACATTCTCCTCAAAGTCCTTCAACGGCAGCAGCTGCATGACCACTGGAAGGACCTGAGCCAAAGGCACATTCTGGGAGCTGTACGAGATCATGCGGCAATGACTCGACGGTTGGTCTCTGTGCTCATTACAGAGAACAAGGTCTTGAGGACCCCTGTGTAATGGCTAACCATGAGGTCACTTCCATTAACTGCCAGAACCCCAAGGGCAAAGACAGAATCACTGCGCACCTCTTCGTCTGCGTCAGCAGTCATGCGGGTGAACACCGTGTACAGCTTGCTCGTAAACACGGAGCCCACTGCACTTCCACAGGCCTCAATCACCTCCGCCAAAGTGCTTACAGCAAACGATTTCTCTGCAGTCGAAGACGTCGTCTCCAATCTCTTGAGAAGGTCCTGAACAAAGGAAGTGAAGAATGGAAGAAAATTTTCCCCTCCCATAATCCTGGCCATGACAGGAAGTAAATCACCAGCAGACTCTATGAGAAGAGGAGGAATATCAGTGGAGAATGCTTACCTGGACGAGAAAGAGGATGCCTGCTGTGTCCTGGGTGAACTCGCCTTTAACACAGGGCCTGCATTTTTCCCGCTGCTACAAAAATCCTATGCAGAAGTGGTGGATCTGGTCAGTTACCCAGCGGTGTGCATCAAAAAGGCAGCCAGAATCAGCGCACTCCGTCAGCTGTGTCTGTGCGTGCACGAGGCACACAAGGCAACCCAGTCTGCCGAGGCATATGAAGCCCTGAAGACCATGATCCTGGGTGTGGTGCCCAGATATCTGGAGGCCATCAAATCAGAAATGGATCGCACCGTGTTTATGACGGCCGTGGATTCCCTGTAGGAGATAGGCCAGATAGTTTTGAGCATCACCGGGGCTACGGATGCAATTCTGACCGCCATGAAGGAGATTTTTACTCACAAGGTGGCGTTCCAAGACCAGGACGTGTACACAGAAGACGAGTTTAACAGATTTCTCTTATTTTTTTATGACAATATTTTTTATTTTTTTTTATTTTTAAAATTTATATTGTGGCCCTAGAAGGCCAGTAAAAATATGTTTTCCCCCCTCCCAACAGAGGGAGGATCTAAAATCTTTAAGTACGGTATTTATGTCAATATTGTTTTGTTTTTTTCATACACCACCTAATTTATTCAGACTATGTAACTGGACTCAGCATAAAGACAAATTGTATAAATTTACTCTATAATCAACAACGCTATTATATGATGTCAGTAGAAGATTTCATTCTGCTTAATGTTGGGTTGAAATAACACCGTTCACTCAGCTTTATGACTACTTTATGTCAATATTTTTTTTTTTTTTAAACGTTTATTGAGTGTTAAGAAACATTTGCATTTGTATTGTTCGTGTTGTTACAGAGCGTTGCATGTGGAAGTGTAGGTGACATATGCGCAAATTATTACAACATTTGTTTCAACCTTTTTACATTTGAAATGGGGGGTAACGAAGAACGAGTACAAACAACAACAAGGCGATAGTATACCATTATTTTCGCTCTGCCGCCCTTTCACCTGTCAGCTCCAACCCCACCAATACCATCATCACCACTTGGTAATGAGGAAAATGGCAGTAAAAACTTGTTAGAACCGACCGGTGAAGGTAGCAGCAGCATCAAAACCAACAGTATCGAAAAGGTGGGGGGAAGGGGGGGGGGGGGTTGTCGAGGAGTGTCCTAGTTTACAATGCAGGAATGGTAGTTGTTGCATTTGTATTGTTTGTGTTGTTACATGCGTACTGTGTGTTCAGTATTTGTGTGCGTGTTTTTACAGAGCGTTGCATGTGGGCGTGTAGATGACATATGCGCAAAAATTACAAATATTTTATACATTTAAACATTTCTCCATTGACATTGTTGTAAGGAAATATTTTAAATCCAAAGCATGATGGTATCGGGCTGTTATTTTCCCCCTGCCGCCCCGCTCTCCTGTCAGCTCCAAAAACTCCTACCAAGTACCATCACCCTCGGTGATGATAAACATGGCGGTGCAGAACTGAAACAAAACGGTGAGGGTGGCAGCAGAGACAACAATCACAGTATCAAAAGGGTGGGAGAGGGGGATGTGTTAGTATACGCGTTTACAAAGCCATATATATTTATTAATAGTGATTACAATGATAATAATGCAAAGTAACAACCAAATACATAAATAAATATCATAGTGACAAGGAATAACAACAGTGCTGAGACTAGTGATAGACTCAATGATAATAAATAATAGTTTTAACATGTGATTTTATGTGCTAAATTGATTACCTTAGGAATGGTGTTTACATGAAATACATCTTATAATACTACTGACAAGGACTTTATGTCAATAGGCGAAATATATATGCGTTGTGAAGAGAGACCAGAGCAACAATAGTTGGCCGTCAATTGGTATGTGTGAGTGAAAATTGTGCAAGTAGCTAGCAGTGTTGATACATTGTATATATCGTGGTAGAAAATATGTTTTATACACCTGTATGTAATTAATTCATTTCTAACTTTAGATTGGCAAATTGTTTTGTTAAATTTGATGGACGAGCTTCTTTATCTTAGACATTTAATAAATATTATATCTAATTGCTTTATTAGATAAAACTGGGTGAGTTATGTCCCTTGCTAACAATAAAATGGTATTATTCACAACAATGGTTTCCCGTAGTGAATTTGAATAACGAAGACACAAACAATAGTTTGCACGATTTATTACCTGGCATATTTCGTTGCATCTCGTCAGGTGCATACTGCAGAAATCACACAACATAAAGTGAAATAACTAGATAAATCCTTCAATCTTAAATATACACATATTCGCACAGTAATGTCGATTGTCTACCACGGTAATTTTAAACTGACTAACATGTTTTTCTGCTTGCACAAGGCCGGCTTACGCAGGTTGATCGCTATGGCTTCAGCAAACCTTAACAACCGACTACTCTGTGTGTAGAACAACACACGGAAGGCACTGTCTCTTTCAACCACATGACCACTCTCGAGCACGTGTCTCACGACCGAATATAAAATGATAATGGTGACATAAGCAAGTTAAAAAGTAAAATGATGATGGTGACATAAACAAGTTAAAAAATAAAATATAAAATGACAATGGTGACATAAACAAGTTCAAAAGTAAAATGATAATGGTGACATAAATAAGTTAAAAAGTAAAATTATAATGGTGACATTAAGTTAAAAAGTAAAATTATAATGGTGACATTAAGTTAAAAAGTAAAATGATAATGGTGACATAAACAAGTTAAAAAGTAAAATGATAATGGTGACATAAACAAGTTAAAAAGTAAAATGATAATGGTGACATAAACAAGTTAAAAAGTAAAATGATAATGGTGACATAAACAAGTTAAAAAGTAAAATGATAATGGTGACATAAATAAGTTAAAAAGTAAAATTATAATGGTGACATTAAGTTAAAAAGGAAAATTATAATGGTGACATTAAGTTAAAAAGTAAAATGATAATGGTGACATAAATAAGTTAAAAAGTAAAATGATGATGGTGACATAAACAAGTTAAAAAGTAAAATGATAATGGTGACATAAACAAGTTAAAAAGTAAAATGATAATGGTGACATAAATAAGTTAAAAAGTAAAATGATGATGGTGACATAAATAAGTTAAAAAGTAAAATGATAATGGTGACATAAATAAGTTAAAAGTAAAATGATAATGGTGACATAAATAAGTTAAAAAGTAAAATGATAATGGTGACATAAATAAGTTAAAAAGTAAAATGATAATGGTGACATAAATAAATTAAAAAGTAAAATGATAATGGTGACATAAATAAGTTAAAAAGTAAAATGATATTGGTGACCTAAACAAGTTAAAAAGTAAAATGATAATGGTGACATAAACAAGTTAAAAAGTAAAATGATAATGGTGACATAAATAAGTTAAAAAGTAAAATTATAATGGTGACTTTAAGGTAAAAAGTAAAATTATAATGGTGACATTAAGTTAAAAAGTAAAATGATAATGGTGACATAAACAAGTTAAAAAGTAAAATGATAATGGTGACATAAATAAGTTAAAAAGTAAAATGATAATGGTGACATTAAGTTAAAAAGTAAAATGATAATGGTGACATTAAGTTAAAAAGTAAAATGATAATGGTGACATAAACAAGTTAAAAAGTAAAATACTCTTGTATATGTTTTATTGGGTATATGGTGCTAAGGGCGTTGTTCATGGCTATCTTGTCTAAGAGACATTGACAGTGTCTGATACAGCACTAACTAAGACTGGGTCTTATTTTTTATTGCCCTGGAATCCCAGGCCCACCCACCCTTAAAATGAACACCAGGAAATGAACTGGAAAGTGAATGCAGCCTGTGTGTGTGCTATTGAGCACATCACCCTTCGAGTGCCGATTGATCTAATATTTATCAGGTCTAGCACCATATACTCAAGGTGTGGACAAATGGTCTGTTAGATTACTTTTACTGCTGCTGCTCTTGCTGCTGCTGCTACTACTACTACTACTGCTGCTGCTGCTACTACTACTACTACTGCTGCTGCTGCTGCTGCTGCTGCTATGCTGCTGCTGCTATGCTGCTGCTGCTGCTACTACTACTGTCCCTATCTACTATCAAGCGAAACCACAGACATGGGAACGGGCTTGGTAGAATCAGCGGGGAAAGAAGACCCTGTTGTGCTTGACTTTCGTCCGACTTTGTGAAGACACATGAAGGGTGTAGCATAGGTGGGAGCGCAAGCGCAATTGAAATACCACTACTTTTATCGTTTCGTTTCTTTAATTGAAAAGTATCTTCTGTAATAAGTTACTATTATTGAATATCAGAAAAAGAGTACGAAAAGTTATATATGTTTTGTTGTATGGCAGTGAGTCATCGGTGACTAGAGCAAGTCACCGGATTTTCCAGGTTCAATGGCGACGAAATGAAGCGTTATTCTTCGGGGAGACGCTGTTTAGTGTTTTCCTGGGGATTTCCTGTTGATAGTGTTTTCCTGTGGATTATGTGATGTTATTTTGTGTTCATTTATTGGAAGTTTTCAAAAGAAGCCACGGAAGGCAGGTGGTGGATGAAATTTTGAGGGCAGCCGACAGATATTTGTTGGTCATGGTCTCGAGTTTCGCGACGGCAGGCAGAGGATCTCTTTCGAGAGACAATGGTTGCGGTCATCCGGCCAGTATGGTCACTGCCATAGAGGAAAGCAACGGCAAACTACCTCTTTGAAAGTGCCTAGTACATGTGAGATAACAACAGCAACATGCGAGATAACAACAGCAACCTGCGAGATAACAACAGTAACATGCAAGATAACAACAGCAACATGCGAGATAACAACAGTAACATGCGAGATAACAACAGCAACATGCGAGATAACAACGGCAACATGCGAGATAACAACAGCAACATGGGAGATAACAACAGTATGGAATATGGTTACAACAACAGCAACATGCGAGAGATAACAACAGAACATGCGAGATAGCAACAGCAACATGCGAGATAGCAACAGCAACATGCGAGTAACAACAGCAACATGCGAGATAATAACAACAACATGTGAGATAACAACAGCAACATGCGAGATAACAACAGCAACATGCGAGATAACAACAGCAACATGCGAGATAACAACAACAACATGCGAGATAACAACAGCAACATGCGAGATAACAACAGCAACATGCGAGATAACAACAGCAACATGCGAGATAACAACGGCATCATGCGAGATAACAACAATATGGAATATGGTTACAACAACAGCAACATGCAAGATAACAACAGCAACATGCGAGATAACAACAGCAACATGCGAGATAAGAACAGCAACATGCGAGATAACAACAGCAACATGCGAGATAACAACAGCAACATGCGAGATAAGAACAGCAACATGCGAGATAACAACAGCAACATGCGAGATAACAACAGCAACATGCGAGATAACAACACCAACATGCGAGATAACAACAGCAACATGCGAGATAACAACAGCAACATGCGAGATAACAACAGTGTGGAATATGTTTAACGCGTTTCATATATTTAAATACTTTAGGACAATCATTACATTAAATGGGAGATGCACTACGGAGATTAAGAGCAGACCAGGACAAGCAAAATCTGCATTTCTGAATTTCTGAAATTGAAAAGTGAGTGGCACCTTTCAGTCTTGACAGACCAAAGTATGTGAGTTGGAATGTGGCCAATATTCCATCACAATGCCTGGGCAGAACTTCAGAAATTGGTGCCAAAGCATGTTCCTCTTGGAATTTGGTATTCCATAGAATGCCTGGGCAAATAGGCTGTGGTGCCAAGCGTCCCTCCG